>MU159994.1:41602-76151 GCA_015888305.1 Antheraea pernyi
ACAGTTTTTGCCTCTATCATTTTTCATCACGAAAAAGGTTGCGGATCAGAATTTGAAAGCCCATGAGAACTTTCACTTCAAAAGAGTGATTTTTTGAAGATTCTTACGTAGCTTCTATGAACTATAAATATCAAACACCTATGACGTCATATTATCGCGAAACCTGGTTGTGTTGTTAGCTAAGACTTATATACAGATAGATAAAGGACCCGTATACGCAAGGATATGTATAATTCAGTAATTGCACATTTGCTTACATTTAAGGACCTCGCGAGCTTGTTTTCGCATACAATGGCAAGTCGAACACGGTTTCGCTGGCCCATCGGCGCCGACTCGGGCGCCGTGTATCTTAACTACGTATTCTGTTTATCACTAGTTGTCATACTATTTCTCTTGAGCCATGCGGTCAGTCGACGCGCCAACGACGCACGCGCAAGGTCGATGGGTGCCCTCCTATCAGAGACGGCGCCTGTCGTTTCCCTTACAAACGAATTGGATTCCTTTGTTTATGATAATTGAACTTTCAATCGTGTATAAATTCTACATTAAACAATTAGCTCGGTGTATCAATGACTCGCGCCCTTCGTCCTATTTTAGAAACAGCATGCATCATTGACGGGTTGGGTTCGTGCGTCAGTCGTTAGGACTATTTTGGTAAAGTTATTGCTAGTTTCAACTCTGCTCGTGCAAATAGTTAGGAGGTCTTGCGCTCATAGGCGCGTTATGAATACAATTTATGTATGCCATTTTTGTAATTTAGTATTAACAGGATATATTTAAAAGAGCTTAATAATAAAATCAGGACTATATATTATACGCATACAATCTTATCAATTATTAAGTTAAGAAGTTCAAACTTATTTTTTTTAGGTTATTTGTTGTAAATTGATTAATTATAGTCAGTACTAAGATATGCAGTAGTTGATAATTTGTAAAACCTTCAGTAGGACCATTTGAGATAGTAAAACTCTTAAAAATAACTCTTTATAACTCCGATTTTTTGCATTATACTTATGACCATAAGTCTTATTTATGGTCTCTGTTTGGGTCTATTATATGTCCCTAAATACAAATCTAGAAGAGGTGTTAAAATATTTACGTTGTCTTCTAGAATTATCAGTCTCGCCTACTTCTTTATTTATTTGTTCCGAGTTAAAATTTTTGAAAAACTCTTAAAAATAACTCTTTATAACTCCGATTTTTTGCATTATACTTATGACCATAAGCCTTATGGCTTCGGTTTGGGTCTATTATATGTCCCTAAAGGAAAATCTAGAAGAGGTGTTAAAAGATTTACGTTGTCTTCTAGAATTATCAGTCTCGCCTACTTCTTTATTTATTTGTTCCGAGTTAAAATTTTTGAATTACGACGTGAAGGAACAATGTTTGTATTGTTGCGTTTCGTTCGGTCAGTGAGAGCGCCGGAGGCCCTCCTCCCATGCCCCTTCCCGCTCCACCCAAACACAGGCTGGCAATGTACTTGTGTCTCCCTTGGTGTTGCTAGTGTCTATGGACGGCGGTGACCACTTACCATCAGGTGACCAGCCTGTTCGATTGCCTCCTATAATATATAAAAAATTGATCAATACGCAGTTCGATTTGACATGAGTTGCTTACCTAGTTGTTAGCCTAGAAGATTCCACATCTCATGAATAAGCAAAAAATTTTAGCTTAGTTTGTACTGTTTTTCTTTACTACGAAACAGTAATGTACTATGATCCACCATATTAACGATAACAACGAATAAATAAAATTTTTGTAATGTTTATTCAACTGCGATCGACATAAAGAAATTTGCCAACATAAATCGCGTACTAATTTCCCATTGGTTTAATAATATATTTTATACCGAATGTATTATATACCAGTATAAAATAAGGTATGTGGTATATATTATACATTTGTTGATAATATATACACTTGCATACACACGTATATTAATCTGTGGGTATTTCTTGTATAAATAATTTTAATATATGTCAAAAGATGTTTTTAATTAATATTCTACTCCTTAGCAGAACAATTTCATATAAAAGAAGTGGGAAAGTTAGTCACATATACAAAATTCGCTTCATATGATACACTTAATTTCGTTATTAGTTGGTTATACTGATATATGCGTGAAGATAATACCAACATTGGGTTTAAATAGGTAACTGTAACAATTTTACAGATCTTTATTTCAAAATAAAATGTACAATATAATATAAAGAATCATTTGGATTACATTGTATGTATGCAATATACAACGAATTGTTTATGATTCGTTTTTTTTGCAATGAAACATTCCTGGTGCCATCTATTATAAGATTGTTGTACTAATTTATTAACCTACGTAGGTATGCGTAGGTTCGGAAGAAAAAAAGAAACATTCATAATATTTATGTACTGGGATTTAATGGTCGTATACTCCAATATAATACGAAAGCAGGCATTGGAATTATTGAGCAACGGATGTAAAGTCTTGTAATATACAAACGAAAATATATTATTGAAGTTATACTTCTTTTGGTGCGTTAGGAAAAACTGATGAGAGTAAATAAATTTTTACAGTCGTGGTGGCCTAGTGGGTTGACCGGTGGAATATTATTTCGATGTCCGCAGGTTCGAAACCCGGCATGTACCAACGAATTTTTCGGAATTCGCGTACATTTACTCATTTAAATTGGGAACACTATCGGTTGACGGTGAAGGAAAATATCGTGAGGAAACCTGAACCCGAGAAATGTTCTTGTAGTACTACTGTATGTTGGAAAAATAAAGAACTGTGTATTTCTCAGAGTTTGAAATCGCCAATACGTCGTGGGCTGGCGTGGTGATTACGTCCATACCTTCCTTCGGGAAGAGGCTTATGGCCCTGCAGTGGGTCTCTTACAGGCTGATGATAATGATGAAATTTTTACGATGCGCGCACACACCGTCACGAAAAACCAACACCCTGGAATTAGCTATAAGTTGTCAATATTTTGTATCTTTGTATTAAAACTTTCAATGTATTAAATACCTTTTTTCTATTGTTAGTGTCGTTTTTTCTTCAAACGTAGAATAAGGCGAAGGATAAAAATTTTGAAAAGATTTTTATCTTGTTACGTTAAGCCAAAGAAGTATAACTTCTAACGCGAGTACATAAGTACACACACACTTTTTTAATTCATATTTTATCTAATATGGATAACGAGATAAGAGTCCAATGTATTTTATTACAACGGGCATACAAGTGCTAACGTTCCTGCATGTTTTATAGAATGTCCATACAATTATTAACGTTATCTTGAAATCTGCGAAATTTATAGGTATACCATTATTTCCTAACCACTATAGGCACTTACATAGATGTTTATTAATTTACCATTACTATATAAGGAATACTTGAAAATTATGGTCTGCAGTATCTTTAATACTAGATAAATTACATATAAAAACCCTTATGTAAATGGAAATAAAGCTTAGTACATTATCCAGCATTTGTTTTGGTATGTCAGGGAGAAGAGTGAGACGTGCCTTATTTCAATTTCCTATAACGTTATCTTTATCTATCGCAATAATAGAGAGAACGCTCTACAAATCCGAAATTATCCGATCTTAGCCGGACGTCTCACTCTTATTCCCGACGTTCCAAATGAAACGTTGGGTACTGTAGTATATTCTCGAATCTGTCATATAGTTCTTTAGTGGATTCGCTCCATCGTCACACGCGCGCGAGGACGTATGTTGAGCTCCGCAAGTTTTATAAACTTTGCTTGTCCTGCGCGACGATGCGCCGTAATAGTGAAACCCCTTCCCGACCGGCAACGGTCTGGAAGAAGAAAAAAGATGCCCCGTCTGTAAGACGAATGAACACAAGCCTGAACACGGACACTGAAATCCCACATACATCGACGACCCTTGCTACACACACTGACCCCGAGATCTCACGCACACTGATTACCCCTGATGTACGCAGAAAACTCAATAAGGACATAGCCGCTCGGCAGCTAGACGAGCTAGTATCGAAAACCATAGCGAATAGAGTTCGCTGCACGCCCGAAGAGGAGCGAATGCCGCCCTCTCTTGTCAGGGCAAGGCGCGAAACCCGCTACGAAGATGATTTCGAAGCCTTCGCCCAGTTGATTGCAACTGGCGACCCATCCGAAACGATGAGGCGATGGATTGCGCTCTATTTACGCATCCTAAAAAACGAAATCGACAATTGCGATCTCCCAGATCCTGATATCGAGGCGCTGAAAACCCCTATAACGAGATGCCTAGTGCTACCAGAAATCCCTCAGTCACAACTCAAACAGCTTGAGCCGCTAGTAGAAGCTGCAAGCCGTAAACGAGCACCTACCCATTCGCCAGATGACCAGAAGCACGAGGATAAGAGATTAAAATCTCTGCCTCCTACGCAACAAACAATGGTCTCACGAGTTCCTGAAATACCCGCTGAGAGCCGCGGGGCGCCACTAGCGTCCACTGCGAATCAGCCCTTAGTGCCAGATTTACCCGTTGAGAGCCGCGGGGAGCCACAAGCGCCGGCAAACACGCAATTGCCGCCTGCGGAACCCCAAAAATTGACAGCTATACCCGCCGAGAGCCCCGGGGCGCCACTTGCGATCGCACCATCGCAATCACAGAAATTATATTCTGTGATAGCGGCGTCCCCTGTAACAACTGATTCAACAAGAAAACCTTCGCCCGAGGGAAGCGCCGCGAAATCAACAAGCGCTGTACAACGGCAACGCGGCCCGCCGATCGTCGTGGAGAGCCTGCCCGACTGGCCAGAACACTTCAGGCGGCTGGCGGACCTGCTGGGACGGACACCGGAGGCGCGCGCTTACGGTCGCGGGGTTCGATTCCTTCCGGGCAACCACGAAGAACACCGAATCATTCGAGACTACCTAAAAAGAGTAGAAGGGGTGAGTTGGTTCACCTACTCACCCCCTACGGAAAGACACCTCAAGGTCGCGATTCGCGGCCTGCCGGAGGACACAGAGCCCGAAAAAATCACCGAAGCCCTCCGCGAGAAGGGCTTCCACCCGGAGCACGCCCGACGCATCCAGGGGAGAAGTGGAAGACCAGGGTGCATCTTTCACTGCTCCCTGGAAAGAAAACCTGGCCTCATTCCGGCCATTTATGAAACCACAGAGCTCCTGCTTATGCAGATAACTATTGAAGCGTGGCGTGGGAGGAAGGGACCGGCACAATGCCATCGGTGCCAGCTTTTCAGGCACTCCTCCCACCACTGCCACCGCCCGATAGCCTGTGTGAGGTGCGGAAGCGCTCACATACGTTTTTGAAGTGATGATGTCTTAGTTGGTTGGGTGTTGGACATTGCGTCGATCAAGGTACGTTCAAATCCTTGCAACTGAGTAGGAGATATCGGTGATGGAAAATATTTTGATGAATCCGTAGCATGGTGGTAGGGCTTTTTCTAAGTCCCCCTGGCTAGCTACCGCTTTCAAGTTGAAAATCTTTCGCCAAGCACCTGTTGGTATGTCCTCCTCTAAGTTTAAAGTGTTTACTATCTTATATGAGACTCAATCGCTCATGTATAAAGTATAAAAAAGACGTACATATTAGTAACAACTAATCTAGAATGACTAGTCCAACTAAAGAACTATCGAGGTGATTTCTTCTCGCACGCTGCGAAGCAGCGTGCGGGGAGACCGTTCCAGGGTAAGTTCTTTAGTTGGACTAGTCATTCTAGATTAGTTGTTACTAATATGTACGTCTTTTTTATACTTTATACATGAGCGATTGAGTCTCATATAAGATAGTAAACACTTTAAACTTAGAGGAGGACATACCAACAGGTGCTTGGCGAAAGATTTTCAACTTGAAAGCGGTAGCTAGCCAGGGGGACTTAGAAAAAGCCCTACCACCATGCTACGGATTCATCAAAATATTTTCCATCACCGATATCTCCTACTCAGTTGCAAGGATTTGAACGTACCTTGATCGACGCAATGTCCAACACCCAACCAACTAAGACATCATCACTTCAAAAACGTATGTGAGCGCTGGTTGATATTTTGTAAAAAGATTTAATAATTCGGCGGTATTTACGATCCTGTTGATCGCAAAGAATGCACAACGGCCGGAGGGATGTAGGAAAAATAGGACTCATATTTTCGCTCTTGTCGCAGTCATAGGAGGCCTCTTTAATCGCTTTAATTGTAATTATTGTCACTTCGGATCACACTTTCCAACTGTTCAATCAATTATTGGTATAAATGTATATAATAAGGTATTATTCGATTTTTGACCACAGAGACGCGCGATATCGTCACTCCGTAATCGCACTGACACACTAAGCACCGGAGAGAGGGTTGGGGGGAGGAAATATGGCAGTGAAGGATTTAAAGAGAGACGGTTTAACCGTTGTGCATTGCAATGCTTCTAAACCATTTTAGCCTAAACAACGTATGTATATGTCGGAGACGCGCCATGATCCATCATAAAAATGATATAAATGAGAACTAAACCACCCCATCACAACAATATCGTCAGAATGAACTCACTAAACCACCCCATCATAATAATATCGTCAGAATAAACTCACTAAGCCACCCATAATAATAATAATAATATCGTCATAAACCTCCCATAATAATAATCTCATCACATCTCAATATAAAATAATAATTAAGAACTATTAATTCAGACTATCACCCCTTCATAATAATACTGGGACTCAACACCAAATAATAATCAATTCAGACTATTTGGTACAGTAGATAACCGATTAATTAGTTACAAATAGTTATCACCAAATAATAATCAATTCCGATTATTTGGTACAGTAAATAACGAATTATAGGGAGAGAGGCGTGACCGAATCACGCGATGAATGTGGGTAGGCGCCGATATATACGTAACTGTTAGGAATTATAATTATCTATATGTCCGACACAACTAATATCTTCTTCTTCGTATATAGTTAATGAAAGCTGGCGGTCAGTCAAAAATACCCATTAAATCAATATGTTCATGTAACTCAACAAAGTTTGAACAAAAACATACTAAACTATTAGATACTGTTCACATTTTGTACAAAGAGGCGTTTGTAAACATCTTACCGCTTTGTAAGGATACTTAATTTTTAACAGGATATGTTTACATTGGTATAAAACAGCCCTATGCAAACAACACTACTTTATGTTTACAAGGAAACAGTGAGTTTTTTCTAGCTCATACTGTCCTTACATTTTTTTAAACCTTTTTACTTTACTATATCCACATACATAAATATAAATAAAATTAATATTTTGTTCGTTCGTTCGGTGATTGAGTATACTGGTATATTTAAAAATACGAAAGTTTAATTCTGCCATCAATTAGAAAGCAATCGAAATTTAAAGGTATCTAGACAATAAACAATAATCGTATAACACAGGACGAATTGTACTATTTACTGTAATTATTTAGTACTGATAAACGCAAATGTTTATTGACATAACAATAATGTGGTTAAAGAATAAACGTAAAAACACTAATGCAAAAAGACGTGAATCCGAAGGTCAAAGTAAGCGTCATCGTTTCGACTATAATAGGACACGAGGTCATTATTATTATAATAGATACTATTGTATAAATGTTAAACCGAACTTTTGAAACCGAAGGCATTTTTGTACAGTGAATCGGGGGAAATCTCTCATCAATCGTAAGCAATCGTGCCCGGGTACAACCTGAGGGGATTACGATGGATCGCCTGCCAGCGGCATTGATTGAACCACCCTTAAAACATGCTGAGAGAAATTCATTTCACATTTATTATGTAATGTGGATTGATTTAATATACATTTTTTGGAAAGATTAATTATAATTGTGATTAACTAAGGGAAATAGTCCTATTTTCTTTTTACCAATAACAACAATTAAATACCATGCAAAATATAGTTAAGTAAATTCTTACACGCCTCACTATTTTTTTGGTATATTAATTTGTTGTAATAAATAATTCAGTTGTAGTAAAATGCATATTATATAAATAATAGTTTTACTTGTGGCTTCGCACGCATTAATGTCATTTTTGACACAAACAGTTGCTTTTTTTTAATAGCTATAACTTTTTCAAAATTAAACTTATTAGGACGATGAAAAACTTTCAGCCACAAAGAAAACAGTCTAGGTCAATAGTGGTCGATTTAGCCTGGATTGTCGCATATACACTCACATTAATTGTCGCCGTCTGGAACCCTCACTATAATATTTATGTTAACGAAATAGAAAGGGTGCAAAAACGATTCTTGTGGCATTTGACATACAGTTTATATTTAAGTAAAGAGCTTCTTACATACCAAGACAGACTTCAGTATTCTAATTTAAACTCTTTAGTACATCGCATTTGATCTCACTTATTTGTACGAACTAATGAATTGAATTTTGCATGAACCTGAACTACTAAATACAGTTAACGGTTCCTATAAAACTATATATTATGGCATCAGGTTATAAAGGTTTTGCTACGAATTATTATCGATAAAATTTGAACCTTTATTCTCCACTGAATAATATAATCTTAAACACATAACAATGCTAAATCTAAAACCTTACCAAAGGTAAAGCAATATACCTAAATTGATTTGATGTGGTAGAGCCACGCTGAAACGATTACTGGTTTTAACATGAATGGGTCGGCTCGCCCGAGGTACTACCACCCTCTCAGAGAAAAACGACGTGAAGTAACAGTGCTTGCATTGTTGCGTTTCGTTCGGTCAGTGAGAGCGCCGGAGGCTCACCTCTCCTCCCTTCTCCTCTCTCCTCTCCCCTCTCGTCTCCCACTCCCTCCCCTTACCCTTCCCCCCAAAGGATGGCAACGCAATTGCGACTCCTCTGGTGTTGTTAGTGTCCATGGACGGTGGTGATCACTTAATATCAGGTGACCCACCTGTTCGTTTGCTATCTGTGACATAAAAAAAATGTTTACAGTTTGCAATGAGTAGTAAATATCTATAATTAAAAATGCACTTGTTTCGAGTCGTTCGTTCCAGATGTATTTGTATTAGTGTCACTTATTGGTGTTGGAATTAATAAATATATACAAGTCTATTTAATATGTAATTTTTTAAACATACAGTTATACAATAATCATATTTTTTTTGTGCCGTGTGGTGCCGGTAGAGTAGAATAGCACCACCCCTATATCTTCCCGTGGGTATCGTAAAAGGCGATTAAGGGAGGGTGAGATAGTACTGACTCCTTGTACTTTCTCACTGTGATACTGTACCATCCGTCTGAGTCCTTCTCCGGTCGTAACGGTCTCCGTTCCACTGGGTCCAGAAGAATAAGGACGAGTATGTGCACCTGTGTCTTGCGCGTACATTTGTGCACCTTAATATATCCTGCGCATATGACCGGTTCATCATCATCATCATCATCAATCATATATAATTTATTGGAATATTTTATTGATTGATAAAAACTATGAATAGTTGTTTGATAAATATTCGTTCACATAGTTACAGGTACTCGTAATCAATAAAGCAAACATGTTTACGTCACGGTATTATTCCAAATAGTAAAACAATAGATGATTTTAATATTTACACTGCATATTATTGCATAATAATGATACCACAACCTCCTTATGATATCGCTTATTAAATATTATTGGTAGCTGTAACTATAAACGGGGTGTGGGGTCTTAGTTGATGTTATCTCGATCCGATATATTTGGAAAGTGTGTTTATGTTCGTGGATCATTAACATCTCTATTTATAGTTTTATACAGATGAGATATACATAAAAAAAATAGTGGCGAAGTTGATCGTGTAGAGATTATTTCATCAGAATCTCAATTTTCCATATTTAAATCATTCTGAAAGGATCGCTGGAGCTCGAGCACTTGCTTTTAAGCAATATTTAGTTTCAAATTATCGGTTAATCGAATATTTTGGCGTAGATAGACAGGAGCATTGGTAAATGTTATTTTTTTCCCTTATGTGTCCGTAACGATTTGTCTTCCAATGTTACAACATTACTTTTTGTCACTTGAACACAACTTTTCTCGACTTTGCATATTAAATACCTCTATTACATATTTACATTTTTTTTTAAATAATTCTCTACTCAAATTTCTTTATTAGAGGACTACTACAGATTTCGCAGGTTTAAAATGTACTTGTAATTTAGTTTTCGTATGTCTTCATGACTGAGTTGTTGTCGATGAATACACTGGTGCATTTTTATTTTATTATGGATCATCAAAATGACAATGCATCAGTTTATTATAAAAAAATTATAATAAAATATAAGAAATTAATTACTGTCCATATAATTACTTCATTTTAATTCGTACATCGGGAATAAAGGAGCTATTTTTTTTTAATTCGCATACTGAAATAAACGAATAATATAAATCATGTAAATGGTAGCGTTATTTGCTGATAAAGAAGGAAAATTTCGTAATGAGATCTAAACGCTTTGGAAATTGTTAAGAAAATATAAAACCGTGAATCTATTTGTTTGGCATTAGGAATACATCGTTGACTGAGATTGCTGATTGCGGCTAATGTATTCCACACAACATTGTTATATTAACCGACTGCTTTCATAATTATTATACGCAATATTAAATAAACTCTAAGATCTGTCTCTGTCAGCCAATATCCGATTTAAACTGGAACTGACAGCTGGAGGGGATGCGACCGAGCGTATTCAAGTGTTTGTCGCTGTCATATTTTCGGATGAGGGCTGTCACCCCTCCACTCATCCCTAATACGTAATCCTGAACGTAAACCTGCAAAAATTACGATATTAATTTGTTGTAACCATCATATCTATACTATATTCATTCTTTATAATTTAGATAGTTTCCATTTTTCAAAACTTAATTGCAATAGTAAAATATTCACGTATGATCTATCTATCTAACACAAATATCAAATACCTTTTTATGAAATTTACGCGTGTCTCTACAATCGTGTGTTTTTTTTTTTTAATATCATAGGAGGCAAACGAACAGATGGGTCACCTGATGTAAGTGATCACCACCGTCCATAGACACTTGCAACATGAGAAGAGTCGCAAGTGCGTTACCAGACTGTGTTGGGGGGGGAAGGGAAGAAGGAAGGGAAAGGGGAAGGGGAGAGTAGTTGGGTCTCCGGCGCTCTCACTGACCGAACGAAACGCAACAATACAAGCACTGTTACTTCACGTCGTTTTTCTCTGAGAGGGTGGTACTACCCCGGTCGATTCGATTCATGCTAAAACCAGTAATAGCTTCAGCGTGGCTCTACCATCTAAAGAAGTGTTGAGGTTATATGATAAAAAGAGACAGGGACAGAGAGAGAGAGAGAGTTGCGCACCCGGCTGCGTGCTCACTTGCTCGTGTGCTCATTTGCTTGTAGTAAGCTCGATACACACACAGCATATTCGTTACGTGACGATTTATACTAAATCGCACTACCCGTATCGTTTCGGCTGAGTGCCTTAAGCGCTCGCCTTAGTAGTCCGGTGAAGCTGTTAAGACCTTGCTTGTTCAATAGCGTAGTCAGTTCGAAAAAAAAAGCACTACCCGTAAGCCGCGTTAAAGAACTTAGTTCCAATAAAAAGCTGGAGCAATATCAGAACAAATGCATCGAATTTCAAATTTGAACCGTCAGTTGAGAACAAAGAGTGGAGAGCAATATCATTCGCAATATCCGTTCAACTTCAAATTTATGATTTGAAAGAATCCTTTGTTTATACATCGGCTTCAGGATAAATATTAAACTGCCTTTCGGAAATTAAAAGTATACATACAGTTAGTTACATATAGTGTTCGCATGTATTATCCATTAATTGAATAGTATTTTCAAAAAGTTTACAGCACTTTGTTTACGGTTACTTTCGAACCAACTCAAACAATATATGTTAATGGGTTCAACATTTCATGAAGTAATTACAATTCGGGCAAACGCTAACGCGTAGCGAAAGCTCTCAAGAGGAAAAAGCCCCGATTTTGAAACATTCTTCATTTGTGTTCCTCTTGGTCTTAGCATAATGATATATAGCCTATAACCTTCCTCGATAAATGAGCTATATAACACTAAACGATTTTTTCAAATCGAACCAGTAGCTCCTGAGATTACCCCCTACAACGTCACAAACTCACAAACTTTATCTCATTATAATATTAGTATAGATTTTCTTTTCTCGTAGGATACAAATAAATAAATAAATTATAAATAGGGTGAATAAAAATTTAATTTAGGCTAAATGAATACAACAAATATCAAATTTATGCACTTTAGTTTTGCAGTCGTGAAACTCTTTTGACAGAATCAAGGAAAACAACTTCAAAAACTGGTTGAAAAATTGGAACGCGAAGAGTATTATTCGAAATAAAATAAAATTCATATGTTTTGCATGAATATTTAATTAAAAAAATACGGTAATCGAAAAGAAATCTCAATTACTTTCTAAGTTTTTGTCTTGAAACATTTTACGGCACGGTAAGAAAATTGTACTTATGCCTTACGTCTTACCGTTGCTACAGTAACTTTTTTTTTAAATTTATTAAGGCCACTGGATACAAGTCCTTTAAGCCTAAATATGCTACAGTAACTATTGCTAGGGGTTGCCATGGTAACATGGCAAGTTTGCATTTTCATTTTTTTTTAAATCATGTTCCGTACCTTTGTATAAACTATAAACATTGAAAGTCATTAGTTAAAAAACAATAAAATACTGTTTATAGTGAAAAGAAAAGACGTGGATGTAATCAGATCATCTACTGTAAGTTTATATGTAGATATAAATAATATTAAGTGTAGATATTAAGTTTATAGATATTGCCTAAACCATAAGGTGCTGGTGTGAACTGTTTGAGACCGATGGATGAAATTAATATGCAGAATAGACTCAAACTCGTATGTAATTAAAATATGTACGCACGGTAAAAAAAATCGGAAGCAAACAGGAACTCTGCGACCTACAAGCACGTCCGACGCGGTGTTGCCAATACATTGTTAGATTAAATACTTTTTTTTATTTTTTTTTGTAGCACTCCAAAATGTCTGCCCTATGCCTGATGGTAAACACAGTACAATCCAAAAACAATGGCAACCACCGAGAGAGAATCTATCCATCGCTGTTCGCCACTGTTATGCCGGCCTGTGAAAAGCTGGATAGGCTAATCCCGAAACGCGAGTCGCAGAAGAGAATCACTATGACGGGCTTTTTCGCCATATACATGGTGGTTGTGACCCAGTCGGGATGTAAAACCCTACCACCCCGCTTTCGCCATTAAGTCTCGACATGATGTTATTTGACACCCCTTACACTTTACGTTGGGTTTTTTTTTTTTTCGAACTGACTACGCTATTGACCAACTGAGTTCTTAACAGCTTCACCGGACTACTCATTACGTTGGCTTCCAACAGATATAGTATATGTAATGTAAATAATTATTTTCTCATAGGTCACTGAGTCACTAATTTATCTACAAAAATTGTTTATACTTACGGAAATAAGATGTGTTTTGTGTCAAATTTTATTTTACTATTCAATGAACTTGTATTTTATTTGTGATAATTTATATATTAAATATAAATATAATAAATATGGGAATACTAATAAATTCATACCGAAAAAAATATACGCAAAGTATATTTTTTGATATTTTAGTAATGATCGATCGATTCCAATATTTATTAATTCAGAAAATGTTTGATGTACACGTAACAGTCATTAGCGTGTACAAACAAGTGATCATAAATTGTTACAAATGACTCATCAGAGCCTTAGTTTGTTTTCAGATCCATATAGCCATTACTCAAAATCATCGTTGATTGAATCCTATTTATAGTGACTGTAAAGTTGTGTGGCGTGATGTTTTGGTCGGCGAGAACAAACATACCTACTTAAATTGCTTTTTAGTGAATAATTATTTGTACAAATAGTAATCAAGCGGTTGCGTGCTACTTGAAATAGAGATTATATTAATCTGTAACTAATTTTAATTATTGACTTAAAAAGTACCTTGTACAATTGTCATATTGATTATTAGGTGACACCTGTGATTTCTTTGTCCTAAGTATGCGCACAACATCATTTACCCCCTTCTCCATGGCAATAAACTACACATCGTGTTTATGAATATTCTATTTTCTTAAAACTTTATTAACTTTAAATTAAATAGGCTGATTCCCGCGACTTCAGCTGTGTGACTCTATTACTTTGTTATATCTCACATTTGAGATTAATTAGGCAGCATATTCGACGAAAGCTGCCAGGCGGCTTGACTTTTCCCGATATTTCCAAAAATTATCGTTATATTTCAACCAATTTACAAAAAACAACAAGTAAAAAATTATATACCTATAGTAAACCTTCCTCGTGAATTACTCTATCTATTATTGAAAACTTCATAAAAATCCGCTCAGTACTTTTAAGTTTATCGCAATCTGACAGACAGACAGACAACTTGGAGGACTTTATTTTATAATATGTAGTGATGAAGATAACGCTATAATTTGTTTTTTGCTGAGAACTTTAGTATTGAAGAAGCGAAACTAGAAAATTTTGATCGTAATGTGTCCAAGTAGTTTTTGTGTGATGCGCACACAACGGCATACCACTATAATTTGATTTATATATCACCTATATATATAAGCTGATACACACGACTTCGTGTGCATTGTTTATTACCTTAATAATAAATTTTATGTGCATAGGATAAAACATAAATATTACATCCTTTGCCCCATTTCTTCTCGGAAAGAAAATACATGTCACAGAACGCGTAATATCAATAAAACTCGTAGTTACTTAAAACCATAATAATCGTATATTAAACGAAATTATCGTGATAATCTTTGTGTTAGAAGTGTCTAAGTAATGAATGAAAAAAATTGATCGAAATTAATTCAGTAACTACTTTTTGAGTAAAGCGCACACAAGTATAAACCTCTTTATATTCATTACATTACATTTATATGTAAGAAAATTGTGTAAAGGGTCTTTGTTATTAAACAAAATATTACAAGCAATCACCAGCTATTAATATAAATGATCCAATGTCGAAGTCAACACATACAAGCTTGTGATTGACGTACAGAAGCGACAATACGACAGGTTATTCATCAAAACGTGACTGAGTGTAGCTTATCCAAAGGTCCCACTGCGTTATCTCTTCAATTGATCTTCAGATAGCCGTTTAACTACACTGATACAAAGAACATAGATAAGCTCCCTGTGTACGTGATTGTTTCTTATTATACTTGTTTTTTTTTTTAAATTATATATCAATCGATGACCGTCGTTGCCTCGCCTTTCGCAAGTTCTATACATTCAAGAGATACGTAAAAACTAGGAATTCTAACTCATAAAACAGTAGTAATAGATGCAGTCGATGATCGTCGTTGTCTCGCCTTTCAAGAGATACGTAAAAACTAGGAATTCTAACTCATAAAACAGTAATAATAGATTTATTGCAATAAAACAATTAGAAAGGTGCTAACAAATTTCGATAAAAATAAACTTTAATACATTATAAATTCGAAGCGCTAATCTATACTATCTCTATTAATTATTAATTAATCTATACTAATAATCTATACTATCTATACTAATATTATAAAGAGGTAAAGTTTGTGACGTTGTGAGTTTGTGACGGTGTGGCGTTGTAAGGGGTAATCTCAGGAACTACTAGACCGATTTGAATAATTCTTTCAGTGTTATATAGCTCATTCATCGGTGAAGGATAAAGGCTATATCGTCACGCTACGACCAATAGGAGTGGGGCACCAATGAAGAATGTTTCACAATTGTTTTTTTTTCTCTGGAGAGTTTTCGCTGCGTGTTAGCGTTAGCCCAAAGTAACTATTCCACGCGAACGAAGTTGCGAGCAGAGGCTAGTACATTATAAATAAATAAATAATAAGAATTAAAACGTCAATCTGTAAGGCTCTGTTGGGTAAAAGTATTCTCCTAAGGAAAGGTATGAACGTAATCACCACGCCCTCGCACTACCTACTGGCGAATTGAAACTCCGACAAGTCCACAGTTCTATATATTTTCTCACAGTCTGTGATATTACAAGAATATTGCTTAGATCCAGGTGTCCTCACGATGTTTTCGTTCACCGTCACCAGATAGTATTACTTTATTTATTTTAGTAATCTCCGGAACTACTAAACTGATTTTGAAAATTCTTTCAGTGTTATATAGCTCATTTATCGGTGAAGGATAAAGGCTATATCGTCACGCTACGACCAATAGGAGTGGGGCACCAATGAAGAATGTTTCACAATTGTTTTTTTTTCTCTGGAGAGTTTTCGCTGCGTGTTAGCGTTAGCCCAAAGTAACTATTCCACGCGAACGAAGTTGCGAGCAGAGGCTAGTACATTATAAATAAATAAATAATAAGAATTAAAACGTCAATCTGTAAGGCTCTGTTGGGTAAAAGTATTCTCCTAAGGAAAGGTATGAATGAACGTAATCACCACGCCCTCGCACTACCTACTGGCGAATTGAAACTCCGACAAGTCCACAGTTCTATATATTTTCTCACAGTCTGTGATATTACAAGAATATTGCTTAGATCCAGGTGTCCTCACGATGTTTTCGTTCACCGTCACCAGATAGTATTACTTTATTTATTTTAAGTCAGTGAATTAACTAAACTGTGAAGATATTAGATGCCGTGATTCGAACCTGCAGACATCGAATCAATATTCCACCGATCCCATCGCTCGATAACCACGAATAAAATAATTAAATATGAGAACTCAAAAACGTAGCTTGTTTTAAGGTAACCGATATATATACAACATCTACAAATAAATTTTTCGCCTTAGTAGTCCGGTGAAGCTGTTAAGACCTTGCTGGGTCAATAGCGTAGTCAGTTCGAAAAAAAAACAAATAAATTTCTCACTTATTCTCATCACACAAAACTGACTCATCTGCGAGAATTGAACCTGAAACCCTCGGCTCAAAGTATTACTTAATACCGTTGATATACAAAAACCCAAAATGCACACTTACCGTCTCACAGCCGGCACACAAAAATGAGTGCATAATTTTGGTATATACCATTTCAAAGTCTCGCGTCGCTTCTTGCGTCCTTGTAAAAACAACTTTAAATTCAGGTAAGGTTGAATTTGCAAAATCATAAGTTTATCGTATAACTATAACCACGAATGTATAATGGCAAATTTTGTGGCCGGTTTTAAGCGCAACTGAGACTGTGCATCTTGGGTTTTTATATGTCAATGCTTAATACATATACGTACAAAACAATGAGGTGTGGAATGGTAGTTTATAAATTGTGTTCACGACCGATCCAGCTAAATACAAAATTATCTCACTTATCATAAATCATTGCGAAACCGGATTAGTTACTAGACCAAAATCTCGTTTTAATAAGCCAGTATTTATAAATGTATAAATAATGTTTATAAAAGTATGGTGGTAGAGCCACGCTGAAACTATAAATTCAGGTAAGGTTGAATTTGCAAAATCATAAGTTTATCGTATAACTATAACCACGAATGTATAATGGGAAATTTTGTGGCCCGTTTTAAGCGCTACTGAGACTGTGCATCTTGGGTTTTTATATGTCGATGCTTGATACATATATTTTCAAAACAATGTGGTGTGGAATGGTAGTTTAAAAATTGTGTTCACGACAGATCCAGATAAATACAAAATTATCTCACTTATCATAAATCATTGCAAAACCGGATTAGTTACTAGACCAAAACCTCGTTTTAAAAAGCCAGTATTTATAAACAATTGCAGTTGTTTACGAATAAGCCGGTTACGGGTACGTCTAATTTAATCAGTTAAGTGCTGTTATCATCGAACCGATATTGCCAACTAGGGAACTGTCAAAACAAGCAACCACACGTGTACAACACGCGACCTACTTACATTTTTAAGGCGGTGACGATTTTAGAACCCGCCGAGATATTGATAAATGATTTGCTTTTAGTTTGTTATCGTACGTTGCTGTCAGAAAAGAACAACATTTTTCACACGACAATGAGAACGATCAATGTAATTAACATTTTATTGTTCTTTGGTTCTTACTACACAATATTTCTTATTTATTTGTTCAAGCAACATATTATTATTAACTAGCTGTACCCGCGACTTCGTCCGCCTGGAACCTAATGTCAAAAAAACAGTGATTAATAATGTCATTGGAATGTATTAAGTCCATTTACTTAGCTACTTTTATCTCGTAGTTACGCCGCGTCGTCATTAAAATTACAATAACTTTTGATAGAGTGGACCGATTTTAATGAAACAAAGACTAAGTTACTCTCGAGGATATGCTTTATGATTTTCTTGTTTAAGGTTTTATTGTAACACAGTAGTTTATCAGTGATGGATGTTCACACAAACAGACAAACAGACAGACATTTCTAAAAATAATTAAAATGTATTCTATTAGTTATTCCTAGACATCTGCAACACTTTCTTTCAGGAAAATCGAACGAATCGAGTACAGACACGTTAGATTTACATTCTTACTAGCGGGCCCGGCAGACGCTGCCCCGCCCTGATTATAAAAAAAACCTTTACAAATTATATACCAAAACTTTCCTCATGAATCCCTTTATCCACTGCATGAAATGCACTGCACTGCAGACAGACAGCCAAACCTTGTTTTATAATATGTAATGATTATATGTATAGAAGATGATGAGAAAAGTTGTGCAATGTAACATTATTACACTAGGTTTTGACCGTGGCTTCGTTTACTTTAATCTAGGTTTGACCTATCACTCGGGAACAGTACCTTTATTCTGAATGAAAAATTCCTTGTGTCCTTTTCTGTGTTGACATTTGTATACGTAAAATTTTATGAGGATCGGTTGGGTAGTTAAGATGTTAAAGAGTAACAAATAAACATACATTCACATTTATAATATTAGTTAGGATTTTGTATATAAAACGATGGTTATGTAATTTTTATTGCGAACTAAGGAAATATGTTATGAAGTTAAAATCAGAAAAACACATAAGAAGGATGTCAGCAATTACGCAATCAATAATTTACGAGCAATCTGATAAGGGCTAATAATATATCGCTAATTATCTATAAGAAATTATTCGTTATTATTTTGAAGTTATACTTCTTTTGGCGCGTTAGGGGAAAACGATGAGAGTAAATTTTTACAATGCGCGCGCACACCGTCACGAGAAACCGACACCCTGAAGTTAGGTATAGTCAACTTTTTCTATTGTTAGTGTCGTTTTTTCTACAAACGTAGAATAAGGCAAGAGATAAAATTTTTGAAAAGATTTTTACCTTGTTACGCCAAAGAAGTATAACTTCTAACGCGTGTACAACACACACTTTTTTTTTGTCAGTAATGTACTACAATATTTATTTATTTAAGGTACCCACAGAGTCAACATCAATTGCTATTAGAATAAAGTGTACAGTTCAACATTTTTGCTAGATATATCTTTATTTACAGGCAACAACGGCATGCATATATTATCGGTGTATAAAATAACTTAAATAATTAAGAAGTTAAAAATGATATAAAATAATTATAAACGCACTCGTAAAACATTGATAAATTATATAATACTAGCGGGCCGGGGGGACGTTGTCCTGCCTTGATAATAAAAAAAACTAAAATTCAACCGCAGCGCCACCTACCGGGTCCAATTGTGAATCTAAATCATTCTCGGATCCGCTGGAACACGCACACAAAATTTCATCAAAATCGGTCCAGCCGTTTAGGAGGAGTTCAGTGACATACACACGTACAGAAGCAATTTATATATAAAGATTAAATTGTTAAAAATTATTCAGATGAGTGAAAAAAATGTATAATGAAAATCACAACAGTTTTCACTTTTAATGTGATTTCTTAATAGGTGTAATAGTTTCGAAGAAAATGTCAGTAAAAAAAACGAACAATAAAAATATTCGGTATACTTTTTGAATGTAAAATATCTTGGAAGATGGGTTGACTCTTGGTACGGGATGCCATTTGCATCGATAGTTTGGCAACGTTCCATCTTCCAGTTACTTCACTGGGGTGCCTCCTGGTCTCAACCAGTTGCGGTTACTAAGTGTAGCATACATGCGCCTGTTGAGTTCCTGCACTGAATCGCACCCTCGGTTATCATTCTGTTTGGAGGAGAAATTTTGAGGCAATGGGATAGGAGTGCATGTAACCTTTTCATTCACATGTGGACTGGTCGCCGTCTTATGCGACTAAAGGGCTGGCCAATACTTCTGTCGGCGAATGCTTGAATAATTAATGGTAATATTACCATTTGCCATATGATGATATGACCAGACTAGGCCCCCCTCGACAGCTGCGCAAGCCTAGGTCCGTTCCCTCGGTGTGGAGCCCTTGAGTGCGCTGCTCGCGTGATACAGTGACACAAAATCTTACATCACTGCGACAACATTACACATATCACCTCCCCACACGTGCACGCATACACGCTTACACATGCAAGTGGAGAGGTTTTATTTTTTCCCTTATCAAACTGAAATAGTTTAGAATATTATCCGATACGAAATATATATAAGAGTTGTTGAGGTATATATGCTTGGTACACATATATGTTTCAACAACTCATATATGTATGAATAGTTAGCTTAGGTTAGCTCACATAGGTCGCGAATTGCATATATCAGGCAACAGCTAAAGCCGAAGTGTGCCGCGCACCCTTGGGCTTAATTGTCAAAATAAAATCGGGTGAGTGCCTTAAGCGCTCGCCTTAGTAGTCCTGTGAAGCTGTTAAGACCTTGCTTGGTCAATAGCGTAGTCAGTTCGAAAAAACAAATGATAGAGTGATCCACTCTCTTGGGTATGTTTCCTTGTAGCGATGAGTTTATTTCCAATCTGAGAAGTTTTTTATACGTACAGAATATCTTAAATTACTTGTAGAATAATAAAAATAAATAAAAAATGTCGAAGCAGTTCTTTCATAATTTGTATATTGAAATTATTATCATTATTCTGGTTTTCCAATCTATTGACACTCCGATCAATAATTATATACATTTTATACAGTTTAAGAATTAACAAACGTATGATACAATCTCAATACATCATATCAATCTTAGATGTACACAGGCCCCTATACCACGCGTCGCTAATCTGACACAAGCCGCGCAAGCGCAATAGAGCCGGTCACGCTTACTAGCATGTCATGACGCGAGAATATGAATTTATCTTTAAAAATACCGCTCAACGTGCCTAAAGAAGTCTTCACTTCAAAAATATTGTATGTACAAATTCTAATAAAATTGTAAACATATAGCCATTCTTAGATTTTTTGGCTAAGTTTAATTGCGATTTGTACATAAATTATATATGCCCTTATTATTACAGTTCTTTACATAATTATGAAGTTTTAGGGCGAGTAGGATTCAACTTAATACCGACTCTTAGATGTAGGTATATGAACTGTATTGTTTGCGTCCATTAGGGAGAGTTGAAATGGTACTATAATGAGAATACTTCGAACAAAGCATGCGGTATATAAAAAATGCGGAGGGTGGCAAAAATCATCCCTTTGGTAGATATCCAGTCCCTGTGGGACTTCCTGAGTGTTCAGGATTATATTTTATTGTAGGTTGTAAACGGGTACGGTATATGCCGACTTTGTATGACTATGTAATTTAATAAAAAAATGTAATAAATAATTCATACCTGTTAAATTTTATAGAGTTCGATTTTGTTATACGTTGTAGCATTTCAACTTTTTAAATTTAAAATTAAATTTAAATTTTATAAAGCTTTTCTCTGTTAAAATATCATCCGTGTTTAAAAACTATGAATAATGACATTGAATATATCAGGCATAGTATACTAAACTGCACATTATATTAGAAAATCAGGAAGATGCCAATTAAAGTTAATCTCTGATCAAATCACATTTAGCATTATCCGTATGGCGTATGTAATAAAACCGTGTCTGTTCCGTGATAGAATAATAGATAGAACTTAAATACTATTATACAAATAAGATTTTAGTTTTCGGATTAATATACAATGAAACATAAGAAAGGATTTGTCATGCATATCGTAGATATTTGTTATATGATCTAAGAAGAAATTCAAACAATATACAGCACGACTGGTTTGTCGCCAGCAATATTTTTACAGACTAATCATTAGTCGATTCTCGTTTTAAAAACGTAAAACTGATATACATTCAACATCAGATTGATTGATCATGATTTACGCAAAAATAAACTGGTGTGACAATAAGGAAAGCAATGGACCACGCCGTGCCGCTGTTACGTAATGATTAACCTTGAAAACGCCCCTTTAATGTTGTTCATTGAACCTTGATGTGTTTTTTTTTTACGTTTAAAAGTATTGTTCCCGTACTTTTGAAAGTCTTAAAACAATCTTTAACTAAGATTTTTTTTGTTGTTTATTACTATATGTTTTGATATTATTATTTTATATTGAAGGACGTGACGTGGTTTGTTTTGTCCAGACACTGTTTATTGATTGGGCTAGGATCTAAAAAATTGTGCTTTAGGCTTTATGATCAAATCCTTTAAACCAACATTACACATTTTACTATATATATTGATTTATTGTAAAAAAAAACCACAACATTTTCATTCCATATGTAGTTCTGTGGTCAATTAAGTAGCGTAAAAACTAAAACAACGTCTGTCATATCTAGTAAATCTTAAATTCAAAATGTCACTTCGTATTGTTGCTTCTTTAGTTTTATTATCTATTTTATATGTAACAGATTGTATGTTTGTGCAACATTTTGATTCAATGTTGGTCTGTCCCTTTGTGCTCTATGAATCATTCATCACTGCATTGTCGTTGTACGACTCAGAAAACCGTTAACATTACGAAATTAGAATAAAAGATTTTATTGTAACCTGAAAACACAACAATATATTATTACTGTGAACTTTATAAGTTATTTTTATTTTAAAGCGATTAGTCTCTCTTTCACATCTATTGGCACTCCGAATAATAATTATATATTTTTTAATACATTTTATTAATTAATCAAACATCTCAATACAAAATATCAATATTTAAAATACACAGGCTCTTATACTACGCGTCGCTAGTCTGACGCAAGCCGCACTAGCGTAATACCGTCGGTCACGTTTACTAGCATGTCATGACGCGAAATTATAATTTTATCTCCTTCCAAAAAATCCAAAATCCTATCCTATCCAAAAAATGCCGAAATTTTCACTTCAAATATATTTTTTTAATGACAATTATGGATATATCTAGAAATAAATGTCACAAACAAACAAAATTTTAATGTCCATATTTTTCTTTCAGTGCTTCGAAGTGCTTTGTTTGGCTACGTTATTTTCCACAAAATATTTTTCATTTTTAAATACGCCTCCTAAGTAGAGTACATTGAACAGTTGGCAAATAGTGAAAAACAAATTGGAAGTACGCGGCGCGACGTGGCCTGGCGGCGGCTGAGTTTAATCACAGCCACTGCACTCGACGTTTCGAGTGCAGTTGTGCATCAGACGAAATTGTTTGAAGTCGCATCGAGACTACCGTTCGGCCTGGCTTTTGAATTACTGTTGTTATATCGCGTCGGCAAGTCCTTATTTTAATTTACCACAAATAGTATTTAAATGGAAGATGAATCGATTGATTGAGCGCTCTATATTTATCTTAAACAGAGTTGGAATTTGAATGTAGCGTGTTCTTCACGTCGTGTTTTAAAATTAGATTTAGTATTTTGCCGGTATTATTCGCAGGCAAATCTAGATCTATACATTACTATAAAATGAATTCATTTACGACATAAAATGTATTGTTTGCTATTAATTTTTTGATAAACTTTAGATAATTAACAACGAATTTGTGGCTGACCTTTGATTTGCGTTTCATTAGTGATACACTTGACATATAAAGAATATTAACCATTTTTGTTCATATTATTTATTGAAATATTACGATACTAACTTTTGTCAGCGACTGCGCTCGCGTTAATGTGGCTTTAACGTATTCCTCCTGAACTGTGTACATTTTATTATTTCATTCATTCATTCATTCATTTCATAAATAATGAAAGTTACCTATGCCATTTTCTGTCAATGTATATACAAAATTGCATGGTGATCGGTTGAGTAGTCAATACGTGAAAACCTACTAAACAAAAAAAATTATGTTCGCACTTATAATATTAGTTAGGACTAATCGTATATTTAGATCTCGTGGTATAATTATTATCACAACCATAATTACATAGTATAAAATGATGTCGCTTCCGCTGTCTGTTCGCTTAGATCATTTAAACTATTCAATAGATTTTAATACAGTTTTCAGCAATAGATAGAGTGATTCAAGAGGAAGGTTTATATGTATAATACATACATATTATAGTACAGAAAAATTCAAAGATTTGTAATGGGATGTCGTAAAAAACATATTTTTGTGCGCTTAAATCCAAACGCTGGCTAAACCTTACCTATAGATCAAGTTAATGTACTACGGAATGGTATATCTCAAATAATCATATATATTAATACTTGAAGCCTAAACTTTGTATCCCTTTTTAACGGAATTGGGCGAACGGATGAACGTGAAATTTGGCATAGTTAAAGTTTATATGGAGGAGAAGTGCAGAAAGCTATTTATTTTATATAAAATGCATTAGAAGTACATTAAATTAATTAAAATATGCATTACTCACACTACTGCTTCAATTTTACACAACATATACACACATGTAAATAAAAAAGACATTTTGACATCTGTCAATAAAGGACTTCAAAAAAGGTTGTGAAGGAGGTTGCTATACTTAACTGTATGTATTATTTTACTTTTACGTTCCAATTACCCTTTTTCATTCTACAATGATATTATAACATAATAACCCTTTGACAAAAGAACCCTCATAAAATTCAAACTTTAAAAAATCAATGAACTATGGTCGAATGTCGACCTCTCGGCGCCCATTAGTATTATTAATTACTCCACATTGCCCCTTATTAGCATCTACTTTACACACGTGCGAAGCTGAGGCTGGTCGCCAGATACATTATAAATTTTATAAAGTCATGTTAAAAAATATGCAACTCTATCCTGTACCTATACCAACGAGCTAAGTAGGTATGTAGTCATTACTTGTGCGATTATGTGGTTCCCCACAGCTTTCCTCTTAAGCTGGAATTTATATACAAAACATGACATTATTGCGTATGACCCGTCGTGCGATGTGCCTACGGTTATTGTATGAAGTAACGAATGTAACGTTGGCCGACTGCCAGTTTCTCAACGTTCACACAAGCCACAAGTGTCAGTCATGAACGAGAGTTTGGCAGCGTTCCTCGCCCTAACAAATGTATAATTTGATAACAGAAATAAAAATATAAATGGAAGAAGTGTGAGCAAATTTTTGCATTCTCGCATAATTTACGCTCTAGCCACCATTGTGCTACGTTTCGCAAAAAGTCGACGGAGACAAAAGACTGTAGTAGCTGTTAAAAAGATATAAAAAAGCGTTTTCTATTCTTCCTCGTATAAATATCTATAAAATGTATATTGTAGTTGCATCGTTCTTCCCTCCGATTGCTTCCACCCTCTTGAGGGAGGGCGATTCAATAGAGCCCCTCAGTGTATGTCTCTGTTCTTTTTTCTATAGTAATATTATTACCTGTCTCACTAAAGTTAATCCTTACCATCCATAGAAATATTATAAATGCGATTGTAAGTTTGTTTGTTACGCTTTCACACCGCAACTACTCAAACGATTATCAGAAAATTTTGCAAACACGACAGGGGTACAGAAAAGAACATGAGGTTCCTGTCATCCAGAACATAATATTATTTTCATGGGTTCAATAGACATTAAGGTAAAGCATCGTCATTTATTATTAACCGCAAAAGAGTGGAATACGCTGCCTGCGTCTATTTTTCCTGAAGTATATAATATAACAGTTTTCAAACGAAGTGGAAATAAGTTTTTACTCAGCGAACGCATAGGCCTCGTCCTCCTTTTCCATCAGGTGTGACTGAAGTCAAGCGTCGCGCAGTTTATTATTTTAAAAAAACGCAAATAAAGCCGCGGGCAAAAGTGAGAATACTATAAAACATTAATTGTGTATATCTTATTGTTTAATACAATGACACAACAAATGATACAATAAATCAACCTGATTAAATAGACAAATATCATGGATTCGGTAAATCTTATATATTATTTCATATCATCCGTACAGTCGCGTCGCGTTGCGCCAAATCACACTGCGCGACGCTAACAACCGATGTTTCTTATTCCATTTGTATTATTTTGTGTCACACTAATTATACACCTGTATGTAAATTAAATATACCTATATGTCTATTAACCTACAATTCACATAACCAGCTGTTCCGATTAATTCAGTGCAGAGACTATTTATTTAGACTGTAAATTTCAAAAACTCGCAGTGAAATAACTTGTCTATTATTTTCATTCCATCAATGTATTTAAAAGCAGGCTCGTATTTGAATGTATTAAAGATTTTCATAATTCAAACTGAATAGGCAATCTTTTGCGCAAATCTGTAAAGTAATCCCCAAGCCGAGGTGTGCCGTGCACCCTTGAGCTAGTTGTCAAATAAAATCGGCTGAGTGCCTTAAGCGCTCGCCTTAGTAGTCCGGTGAAGCTGTTAAGACCTTGCTAGGTCAATAGCGTAGTCAGCTCGAGGAAAAAAAATGTAAAGTAATAATTCGTTTAAAGATGCTCTGGTTTTGCATTAAAAAAATTAACAAAAAATAAATCTCTTTATACATTTTTATTGAAATGGAACCACGTATTTTTTTGTTTACTTTTACTTAAACCTTATTAATAGTTTTAGAAATTTGCTAATATTTAGAAAATTATTTGAAAACTATGTGTCATAACAATTTTTTATTCTTCGTCTTGATGGGATCGTCCAAATGCTTGAAGCTCTATGCTCGGATCTCATGGGCTTCTATATAAAGACGAACGTGATTGAAAGATCAAATATTATAAAAGACAAAAAAGAAGAGAGAGAGATTTTCCTTTCTTTTATAATATATATGTGTATGTAACCCATAAATTTGTACGTAATTTTAGACATTTTTATTAACAGAATCAATACTTATTCGTAATTAATATGTTGAACTATAATTTTAATACCAAAACTCAGCAACTGCGGGCCGTGCCACTCTTTTTAGCCGCTCTAAATACAGGTGCGCAGAAAACAAATTTAGGTATATACCTATTATGTGTAAAACATAGAGACCACTTCAGCATAAATAAATACCAATTTAAGATTCATATAATAATACTTTAATTAACTTTGTTTAAACTCTTGACTATATTATACGCAAGTCTGAACTTAAGGCTATATTCAGAGCGGCCAAAAAGTTTGGCGCTGACTGTACATACGTTTCTTTTTACTTTACTGTAATCAAAAAATTTACATTACCATCTACAAGTGTTTCGTTGCCACATTTCTAAATTAACAAATTTACATAAAAATCATTACCCTTTATATTATATTAGATACTAGCTGTTAGCCGCTGCTCAGCACGCGCTTTTTTAAAATGTAATAAAAATGTAAAATTATGAGTAGATGATGTACATTATAGAGATGCTTTTTCAAAAACATGTGTAAATACGACACTCTATTGTTCTATCTATTCTATTGTAACAACATCTATTGTAACATGTAACGTATACATTAGAAATGTGAATAATAACAGTGTATCGAATGGAATGGGATTTATCATCAGCAACATGCCTGGAACTTTAACCTACAATATATCACCCTCAGTGCTCACTTAGACTATATAAGAAAGTAATTAACGTTTTAAGCTATACATTATCGAACAATACGTGTTAAATCTTTTATTATATAGATCTAATATACCCGTATTGTCGATATAATTAAGTGAGTCTTATACGTTGCTATAATAACTGAGTTATGTAGACGCAAGCGCGGTAAATAAATCAAAATGGCCGCCAAATTGACCAAAAAGATAATATAATTTTAATATTATATGTTACTTCGGTAATTCAATAATCATAAAAAAATGTACGTAAAACGTTCAAATTATCATATTAATACTTAAACGTTTTAGGCTGTGAATAGGTAATCATCATCAATCATATTTGGAAGTTATAGGTGATCGATTAACGTTGATCGGTTATGATAAACTTTATAACTAACATTACCAATGTTTAATTTATATCATTGTATTATAAGCTATAGCTTTTATCTGCGGCTTCGCTCGCTTTAATAGATTCGGAGTATCTCTTGAGAACAGTACATTTTTTCTGGATGATGAGTTTTCTATGTTCATTCTTTAATTTCATTATGATAGGTTGAGTAATTAAAACGAGGAAGCGTAACCAAAAACTTTCCCATACTAAAAGAAACAAGTACATATTTCCATATATACCATTTTGATAACGGGATACATCACAAATGCAAAACTATATAGATTCGTATGTATACGTATATGCTTTACTTATTTTTTATAATTTACTAGCGGTCCCTGCGGATCTTGACCTGCTTTGATAATTTAAAAAAAACATCCTAATAACCAACCGCAGCGCCACCTACCGGGTCCAATTTTGAATCTAAACCATTCTAGGATGTACTGGAACACGCACACAAAGTTTCAGCAAAATCGGTCCAACCGTTTCGGAGGAGTTCAGTGACATACACACGTACAGAAGATATATATATAAAGATCATTTTTAGCGCTTGACAACAATCTCAACTGATGTTAATTAACGACACGTAAAGATGATAAACACGCCAAACTTTTTTGTATTATAGGAGGCAAACGAACAGATGGATCACCTGATGGTAAGTGATCACCACCGTCCACAAGTGCGTTGCCAGCCTGTGTTTGGGGAGAGGGAGGAGTGAGGGAAGGGGGAGGGGAAATGAGATGGTCCTCCGGCGCTCTCACTGTCCAAACGAAACGCAACAATGCAAGCACTGTTACTTCACGTCGGTTTTCTGTGAGAGGATGGTACTACCCCGGGCGAGCCGACCCATTCACGCTGAAACCCATGCATGCTCTACCACCTTAATAACCACCACCACCTTATCACTCTACTAAGATTAGTAGATTAGGTAGATTAGGTATTAGGTAGATACCTACCTACTCTACTACCTTAGAGGGGACTAGCTCCCATGTCCAGCTGCTGGAACACACCAACAGGTTCTTGACGACAGATTTTCAACATGAGGGTTCTAGCTAGCTAATCAGACTTAGAAAAGACCCTTACACCATCAAAGTGGCCGTCTCCGCCAACGGAGGACAGGCAGGAGGAGGCGTCAGTTTCCTCCAGTCAGCCCCCCGACCCATCTTCCCATTGCACAGGTCCGGCGGACGGAGGAGACGGCCGGTTCTACCTACCTACTCTACCACTTTAGAGGGGACTAGCTCACATGTGCAGCTGCTGGAACACACCAACAGGTTCTTGACGACAGATTTTCAACATGAGGGTTGTAGCTAGTTAGGCAGACTTAGAAAAGACCCTAACACCATCAAAGTGGCTATCTCCGTCAACGGAGGACAGGCAGGAGGAGGCGTCAGTTTTCTCCAGTCAGCCCCCCGACCCATCTTCCCATTGCACAGGTTCGGCGGACGGAGGAGACGGCCGGTGTGTACCCTAACAAGACGGGGCCCGGCGGCGGCGCTTTTGCTGCTGGGCCAACCGCTCGGACGGCACGATGAAGTCTATAGAGATCTCGTGCCGCGCCAACTATAGCGGTAGACGTACACCGTAGGGTTTTAGTCCATGCGAGTCGGACATAACTCACCCTCTCCCCCGGGAGGGTGGTGTATCCATAAGGGATTTCCCTACGCTAAAAAAAAAGAGACCCTAACACCATGCTATGGTTTTATCAGATGTTTTCCTTCAGTTGTAAGGATTCCAACCTATGTCCATCAACGCTGTGTCTGAAAATTCTATCAATTTAGCCATCATGGCTTCCATCAACTATATTCGCTTGTCAATTAAAATGCATAGATAGGCAATAACGAGTTAACTAAGCTCATAATGATAAAATGGGAAAACGATGGTGCGTGGGAAGGTTTTATCTATCTAGTTAGGTCGGTGACTGACGACTTCTGTATCCAGGACACTGAATATTGCACTATAAAACCTATGCTATATACAATTATTTATGCGAATGGCTAAATTTATGCTTGTTTAGTAGATTGTTCGTGGAATGTATTTCCTTGTGTCGTTATGTTACGTTGCTTTATTATTATATGTTCGACTAGCTGATACTCGTGATTTCTTCTGCGTTGTCCTGCGCATGCGCATCACACCGCTGCCCCACTTTTCCACGGCAAGAAGATACACATTTTTTGACCCGCAGTAGGTACTTCAATACATCGTTGTCTTAATTTTTTTAAAGTTATATTAAATATAGATATTGTGACATTTTTTTTTAATAATGTGATGTCGCATATTGGTGTATTTTTATCATTTTATTTATACTCTATACTAATATTATAAAGCTGAAGAGTTTGTTTGAACGCACCGGCGAACTAGCCGAGGTGCGGGACGCGGCTCGGAGTACTTGACAGGGTGTGATTCATTTATTACACCAGTTCGTTTTTGCGTAAACTATCTGATGTTGAGTAATAAATGTAAATACTAACAATTTGCCGAATGAGATTTACCATCAGCAACATATAAGGAACTATGACCCACTATATAACTATCTTATTACTCACCAACACTGCAAAATGAACTAATAAAACGATATGTCTTAAAAATGTTATTATGTTAAAACCAGTATCTGTATAACTACTATAAAACCCTGTAATGACCTTAATAAAAAAAGATCTAACTCTCAGTCAGGTACTGTTTACAGAATATTAATTAAAAAATCGAAAGAAAACCGTATTGATTAATGATTTAATATCGCTTTACCACAGACTTAAGAAACTGTACCTACAGCCTGAAAATAATTCCATTTTGTATTTGTGAAATTGTTCCATTTATACAGTTACTATCTTATATACTCGATTTGTTTTTTCATTATTATAACGTTATAATTGCATCTGTTTAATGATTATTTCAAATAATAATTTTATTCTTTTTTACGTTCTTTATTTCTGGCGAGGTACCTTGTTGTGGTAAATTGGTTGTCATCCTAAGATAGAGCACATTGGTTTGGCGACTATTTTACAATATGTATATTTATTATATTATATTGACTTTGATTTGTAGTTTTTATAGATACAGTACTTTTAGGAAGAGATTCTATACGTGTATCTATGGAAAAATAACTTTAAATGTGTCAGGGCCGCCGCGCTTATCACAATTGAAGTTATAAAACTCATGTTCTTATAAGACTAAATTATTATTTAATAACATTTTCATAATAAAATACGTCGTAATTTTTATGGTCGCAGTCAGCGCAACTTACGTTTCTAAGGATACGTTTCGAAACTTTCCTCCCTCGGTTTAAGACCCGTGCAGTTACAACGTTGCGGTGATGCATCACCTTTCTATTTAAAATAATTGTCAAAGGTTTTTATAAAAAAACTTACATTCACTAGAAATTCAATTGACTGTGTATTCTAGCTATAAATGTATCATCATTTTCCGACCACTTAATGCCGTGATATTCTATTTTTATTAAACTAATTACATCTTAGTTTCCTAATAAAGAATTCTCCGCATGGTTTTGCTACATGACCATACATCTTTCAAGATAATCATTAATTAAAGTACCAGAGCCGATGATAGAAAAAATATTGTATTAAACAAAAACAGTAGTCTAGACACGTGGCGCCAGACGCCGGCCATAATACCACGCGATTAAACAGCTCTAATATGGTAAGACTATTTTCAGCAGAAGTTTCCTGGTCATTTGTTGGTGATTATACCCACTAGTATTGTACAGTAATTTTATATAGAATATGGTTTTTATATTTTGCTAGCTGTTGGTCGCGGCTCTACACACGTATTTGTAAATTATATTAAGGAAATGTAAAATTGTGAGAAGATGTGCAATTACAGAAATGATTTTTTATAAACATTTATAAGTACGAAACGCACGCAACCTACCGTAACGTGTACATTAGATAAATGTAAATACTAACAATTTGCCGAAAGAGATTTACCATCAGCAACATATTATGAACTATAACCCACTATATAACTACCTTATTACTCATTTACACTGCATAATGAACTAATAAAACGATATGTCTTAAAAATGTTATTATGTTAACAATATGGGCAATATTGTTAATATAATAAAGTTTTTGCGACCATACAAAAAGTAATCACTTGTCTGTACCGCAAGAAATTGTATAATGGAACTGTTAAGGTAATACGTTTAAGACCTAATCTTTTATCAAAGATTACAAAGATCTTTTCTATCTTCAAAATTACTATTAATAATAATGTTGCATTATAAACAATATGTTGATAATTATTTTTCTAATTAACAATACAGAAGAAACTTTGCCTTAATATAAATCAAGATATACTAATACACTCCGTTTAGAAGCTATATACCTTTATTAGTTTATTATGACAGTAAGCATCGAAGATGATTATGTATTATGATATAATTGATTATGTTCATGGGTTATACTTTCTTCTCTTTTAATTAAATAATTACTAGGTTTTGTTAAAATTATTAATTAAGAATGTTCACAAAAATGTGAGAAATTAGGTAACAATTTTCAACTGTCATCAATAATTCCTTAACTTAAGTGCACAGATGTGTTCTCAGCGTCGCATCGCGCCGTCATCCATTATCGTGTTTAAAATACGACAGCGGTTTTAAATGTTCCTCTGTTAAAATGAGTGCACAATGCGCATGCGTGCTATCCCGGCTCCGTACTACGGGAGCAAAACCGACCTTCGTAGGTCGGCGCCCCGCCATTCAGTCACTGACGGCCGTCATTGATTTTCGACCCACTGCCATATGGTGAGGTCTACTCGACCGCGAAAACCGTCTAAACGTTTCATTTGCCAATATTCGTTGCACGTGTCAATGGTGAAGCACAAATAGTTTACTTTCGGTCGGATTCACAAGAAGTAAGTTAATCTTTTGCTCTCGTATTTAAAGCTCGAGATCGAGTTCTTTCTCAAACGTGGGCACTATACAATTTGGTAGTATATTATGTTATCACGAATGGTGTAAATCGATTCTGCTTGATTACCGGTGTCATAACATCACTTGTTTTATTAAATGAATACATGTCATTTGTATGGGGAAGAGTAGTAAGAAAACCAAACATATAACTGCCATTATTATATTATGAAAGCTGATAATTTTTGTTTATCTTACTTTTTGGGGTTTAGCGTTTAACCACAGTCTAACCTCACGTTAAATGACGATATAATGCAAGACGATAAAGTTAGAGAAAGACTGGCTCTCAAATACAATTAATTATAGGAACTTATTTATAGATGCTTAACGACATATTTTCAAGTTGTAACTGGCTTAGAAAAAGCCTTTACCGCTTTAATACGGCTTTAGCACGATGTTTTCCTTCATCGAAATTTCCAGGTCATTCGTATGAATTCTAATCTACATTGATTGCCGCAGTGTCCGAAAACACTACTGACCTTCGATCCATAAACGCTCCAAATCTAGTGTTGTACTCGTGGTTCTCTTTACACTCATATACAACCTCTTTGATGTACTTACCTTTTTTTTGACTTTAGGTATACCTACCTATATACTAACCTATAGGTTACAACATGACTATTTACGGCTTTATAATTTTATTAATTCCTACACACTAACCACAAGTAAACACTGAAACATCAATTATTTTAATAAATAGTTTAATTGCGGTCTATAGGGTTCACTGCCATTCATTACTCGGTATTTATTATTTTTCTCACTTATTCTGTACAAATAACGTTTGTCCCTACTTTTGCCAATATTTCAGACTGTTTTTCCTTACTTTTATTTGAATAAGAAATTAAGACAGATGATATTGTCTGTTAAAGTCGGTCACAACATTTTCAGGTGTGTTTGTTATAAGCGGTATTTGTATCGTAAATAACTTATTGTATATACCTTAAATTTCATCTAAGGAATTTACTATTGATATATAGATCTTGTGCTACCTAATACGTACTAGCTCGAGTCAGTTGTTACGACAACATGTGAAAAACAGGTCTGTAATCTATTGTCTGGTTAATAATCCATTTATAGTTGTGTCTTACCGGATTGTGCACACCACATGTAATATAATGGTTGCTTCAGACTTAAGAGTCTCTTGTTCCGGAATTAACCGTTGCATAACCAGTAAAACTGCAAACGTGACGTAATAAGGCCCTCTACCCTGCTAGGACTTCTACATATAATGTGATAAGTCCATCAGCCAGTTTATGCCAAGCAGTTCTTTCATATAAAAGGATTCAGGATTATCTATACGTTCAATGTGCATTTAAATTAACAAAAGATAACAAAATATTGGTTGTCTATCATTAAACAAAAGGCTAAAATGCATGGTAGAGCCACGCTGAGGCTATTATTGGTTTCAGCATGGATGGGTTGGCTCGTCTGGGGTAGTACCACCCTCTCATAGAAAACCGACGTGAAGTAACAGTGCTTGCATTGTTGCGTTTCGTTCGGTCAGTGAGAGCGCCGGAGGCCCACCTCCCCTCCCCTCTCCTC
>MU159994.1:79183-101955 GCA_015888305.1 Antheraea pernyi
GGCGTCGATCGTGTATCGACCGTAACGCGCGTCTGCCAGGTCCTGCCTCCACCTCTCTACCATCTCCTCCCTCACTCTTCTCCTTCTTTCCTCTATTTCTCTGGGAGCTAGAGGCTCCCCAATTCGTTTCTTGGCCGCCATATACTCATATACGGCGGCAAGCACCTCTGCCTCTAGCTCCCAGGGAAGGGAGCCGGCCAACACCATGGCCGCCGCCGAGGACACCGTTCGGTACCCTCGAATCACCCTCAACGCCACGGTACGCTGCGCAGCTCGTAGCGCACGGATATTGGTAGCGCTGAGGGCGTCGACCCACAACGGCGCCCCGTAGGCGGCCATGGACCGAACGACCCCCATGTAGAGGCAGTGGCAGACGGCACCCGGCCCCCCCGTATTGGGGAGGAGTCGTCCAAGCGCCGCTGCCGCCTTGACTACGCGCGGTCCGAGCCCCTTAAAGTGGGGCTCGAACCGCCAGCGTCCGTCCAGGATGAGGCCCAGATACTTCATCTGGGTCCCCACCCTGACGCGGACACCCTCCACATAAATTTGGGCCCCCGGAGGCGGCCCTCGCCGAGGCCCATGGAACATTAGGGCCTCGGTTTTATCGAGGGCCACCTCGAGGCCCAGTCTTCTGATACGCCCGACCACGAGGGTGACGGCCTCCGCGGCCAGGCGCAACAGCTCTTTTATTTCTCCCCCACGGGCTACGACTAGGGTGTCATCCGCGTAGCAAATAAGGCGCGCTCCAGACGGGAGCACCCAGTCGTAGCCCATGTTCCACAGGAGCGGGCCCAAGGCCGACCCCTGTGGAACCCCGCGCGCCGTATCGCGTCGGACTATCTGCCCTCTGGCGTCCACGAAAGCGACCTCTCTACCCTCCAGGTACGCCTCCAGACCTATGTGATCTAACCTAAGCTAAGCTAACTATTCATACATATATGAGTTGTTGAAACATATATATACTTACATTTTGGGGTTTAGCGTGTAACTACATTTTAACCTCATGTTGAATGACGACGTAATCCAAGACGGTAAACAAGCTAAAGTTAGAGAAAGACTGACTCTCAAATGCAACTATAGGAACTTATTTATAGATTCTTAACGACACATTTTCAAGTTGAAACTGGCTTAGAAAAAGCCTTTACCGCTTTAATACGGCTTTAGCACGATGTTTTCCTTCATCGAAATTTCCAGGTCATTCGTATGAATTCTAATCTACATTGATTGCCGCAGTGTCCGAAAACACTACTGACCTTCGATCCATAAACGCTCCAAATCTAGTGTTGTACTCGTGGTTCTCTTTACACTCATATACAACCTCTTTGATGTACTTACCTTTTTTTGACTTTAGGTATACCTACCTATATACTAACCTATAGGTTACAACGTAACTATTTACGGCTTTATAATTTTATTAATTCCTACACACTAACCACAAGTAAACACTGAAACATCAATTATTTTAATAAATAGTTTAATTGCGGTCTATAGGGTTCACTGCCATTCATTACTCGGTATTTATTATTTTTCTCACTTATTCTGTACAAATAACGTTTGTCCCTACTTTTGCCAATATTTCAGACTGTTTTTCCTTACTTTTATTTGAATAAGAAATTAAGACAGATGATATTGTCTGTTAAAGTCGGTCACAACATTTTCAGGTGTGTTTGTTATAAGCGGTATTTGTATCGTAAATAACTTATTGTATATACCTTAAATTTCATCTAAGGAATTTACTATTGATATATAGATCTTGTGCTACCTAATACGTACTAGCTCGAGTCAGTTGTTACGACAACATGTGAAAAACAGGTCTGTAATCTATTGTCTGGTTAATAATCCATTTATAGTTGTGTCTTACCGGATTGTGCACACCACATGTAATATAATGGTTGCTTCAGACTTAAGAGTCTCTTGTTCCGGAATTAACCGTTGCATAACCAGTAAAACTGCAAACGTGACGTAATAAGGCCTTCTACCCTGCTAGGACTTCTACATATAATGTGATAAGTCCATCAGCCAGTTTATGCCAAGCAGTTCTTTCATATAAAAGGATTCAGGATTATCTATACGTTCAATGTGCATTTAAATTAACAAAAGATAACAAAATATTGGTTGTCTATCATTAAACAAAAGGCTAAAATGCATGGTAGAGCCACGCTGAGGCTATTATTGGTTTCAGCATGGATGGGTTGGCTCGTCTGGGGTAGTTCCAGGATTATCTAAACGCTCAATAAGCATTTAAATTAACAAAAGATAAAAAAATATTGGTTGTATATCACTAAACAAAAGGCTAAAATGCATGGTAGAGCCACGCTGAGGCTATTATTGGTTTCAGCATGGATGGTTCGGCTCGTCTGGGGTAGTACCACCCTCTCATAGAAAACCGACGTGAAGTAACAGTGCTTGCATTGTTGCGTTTCGTTCGGTCAGTGAGAGCGCCGGAGGCCCACCTCCCCTTCTCTCTCCTCTCCCACTCCCTCCCTCCCCATCCCACAAACACAGGCTGGCAACATACTTTCAACTCCCCTGGTGTTAACATCAGGTGACCCAAAAGTTCGTTTGCCAGTCATGACATAAAAAAAACAAATGTAAAAACACTGTACATCATACTGATCACTGCGTTTTAACTCATCTCAATCATTATATCTTGGGCCTTAGGAAGATAGAAAAGTCAACTCAGCAGGACGTATTTCATTGATACAGAAACTAGACTTATCGAAGCGAAGCGTATTCGTGTGATAGGTTACCTATACACGTGTTGATCATTATCATATCTCAGATCTAAACCTAATTCCACACATGTTAGGACACAGGTTTGAGCAATTTGAGCGCCGGAGGCCCACCTCCCCTTCTCTCTCCTCTCCCCCTCCCTCCCTCCTTCCCCATCCCACAAACACAGGCTGGCAACAAACTTTCAACTCCCCCGGTGTTAACATCAGGTGACCCACAAGTTCGTTTGCCAGTCATGACATAAAAAAAAACAAATGTAAAAACACTGTACATCATACTGATCACTGCGTTTTTAACTCATCTCAATCATTATATCTTGGGCCTTAAGCCAAACTCAGCAGGATATATCTCATCGATACAGAAACTAGACTTATCGAAGCGAATTCGTGTGATAGGTGACCTATAAACGTGTTGATCATTATCATATCTCAGATCTAAACCTAATTCCACAAATGTTAGAACACAGGTTTGAAGTATTTTACAGTTGCGTTCGATTGAAGCATATTACTACACGTGTGATCGTTCGCCATTCTTGACAGTAAACGTATTTACATTCCATTGTTCTTCTTATCAGCAAACTTTGTATAATGTCTAACACCGATCACGTTCTTTAGATAAATGAATGCAAAACTAATCACTCCGATGAATAATATAATAACAATAATAAGGAGTATACGAAACTAAAAACTTACAACGCTTTTTCACATTGATACAACTTACACTAATAATGATATTCAAAATATTAAATTATGGAACATTAAATATTGATATACATTTTAAAAAGATAGAACAAGAATAAATGATAAAAATAGTTCATCTATAAAAACCAAAAATTAACCTATGGAAAAGAAGAATGGTAAATATCTATACTAATATTATAAAGAGGTAAATTTTGTGAGTGTGTAAGGTTGTAGGAGGTAATCTCAGGAAGTACTAAACTGATGTTGAAAATTCTTTTACCATTAGAAAGCAACGCTATATGTGAGTGGCATAGGGTATATATTAACCCGAAAAATGAAAAGACTTTTTTGTGGTAGTCGGATTTGCAAAGTAAGTCGGAGAAAAAACGGTCGAACGAAAACGTTTCTTACGAACTCTGCGAAACTAAAAACTTACAACGCTTTTTCACATTGATACAACTTACACTAATAATGATATTCAAAATATTAAATTATGGAACATTAAATATTGATATACATTTTAAAAAGATAGAACAAGAATAAATGATAAAAATAGTTCATCTATAAAAACCAAAAATTAACCTATGGAAAAGAAGAATGGTAAATATCTATACTAATATTATAAAGAGGTAAATTTTGTGAGTGTGTAAGGTTGTAGGAGGTAATCTCAGGAAGTACTAAACTGATGTTGAAAATTCTTTTACCATTAGAAAGCAACGCTATATGTGAGTGGCATAGGGTATATATTAACCCGAAAAATGAAAAGACTTTTTTGTGGTAGTCGGATTTGCAAAGTAAGTCGGAGAAAAAACGGTCGAACGAAAACGTTTCTTACGAACTCTGCGTTAACGATTAGAGATATATGTGAATTCTAGAAAAAGGTTGTAGTGCTTGATAATACCTACAGTGTCAGCATGTCAGCATATGTCTACCTTTTATATTTAAGTCACAAAAAGTGGTCTTTTACAAATGTTTACCGCGCAACGAAGTGGGCACGGGTCAGCTAGTCGTATATTGTTAACGAAGTCGGTTAAAAATGTACATCACTAATAGATTTTAGGCATAACATCTATGAGAAAAGGCTTAATATATAACTTCATATTATGCAAATGCATATTATTGTCTTTAGTGATAATAATGAAAAACGATTAGCCATGATATCATATTTTACATTTGGTAACATTAAATTGTAAATACAAAACATTTTCTAAAGATGTACGTGACAATGAACATCTAATAAAGCTTGTGGTATACAGAACTTAGTCATAAATCAATATTACGTATTCCAATGAGGAAAATAACCATTACGCGCAACGATCCCTGATTTAGTAGAGGGTACATGTATTAAATTTAAGGTCGTACTACGGTGACCTCACCGGCGCTGACGGCTGCGGTCACTGAGTTTACCTACAACGCAACAACGATAAAATACAGTTCGGCGAAAAGTGGCGCCGTGATTCATTTATTATGTATCCGGTTCAGGACCTTTGTCATCTGATTGATGCAGAAGCCATTAAATGATCGAGTGAAAGTATTATGTAATGGGTAGGATTCCATAAGTTGTATGCGTTGTAACAAACTGGTTATTAATTGTAGTGCAATAAAATATGTAATACAAAGGAATTTCTCAGATTTGGAGGAGCTTACATTTGCTGATGGTTATCCAAATTGCGTTATTCCCGATCACTAACCATCAGAGAGATAACTACATAAAGCGGCGCAACCACATATTATAAAACAAATTCATCTGCCAGGTCCGTCTGTCTGTCTGTTCGCGATAAACTAAAAAACTACTGAACGGATTTTCATGCGGGTTTCGCCAGTATATTGAGTGATTCAAGAGGAAGGTTTACGTATATAATTTTATTTATTATCAGAACGGGACAACGTCCGCTGCTCCCGCTACTATTTTAATAACTTTGAAATAAATATGAAACCAAGATTTTCATGCAAATTGTAGATGCTAGTTTAGAGCGGAGAGTTAGTATTACTTTATTTAAGCGACAATGGCTTAGTTAATGGCGTGTTCGCAAACCGCGTCGATGGACATAGTTTCAAATCCTAGCAACTGATTCGTAGCTTTCGGTGAAGGAAAACTTCGTGATGGAACCATAGTATGATGATAGATATGGCTTTATCTAAATCCGCCTGACTAGCTACCACCCTCGAGTGGAATATCTATTTCCAAGCAACTTTTAGAATGTTCTAGCAAATGCACTTGACAGCCATTTAGGTTTAACGTGTTTATTATCTTAGACCACATCATCATTTAGCACCAGATGAGATCGTGGCATTTAGAAGCCCTTATGAAGTATAAAAAAACTACATTTTTTATTTTTTAAACTGGTTCAGCAAAATGACTGCACTGTACCTGATGGAAAATACAGTACAGTCTATAAATAACGGTGACTGTCAGTGTTAAATAGCAATGGCAGTCATCGCTATCATGTCGACCTGCAAAAGTGCTTCTTCACGCCTCGTTTGAAGGACCCCATGTCGTAAGAGAAAGGAAACACACTGGCTGGGAGACGATTCCACATTTTGACAGTACGACAAAAATAAGAGCTTTCGAACTTCTTCGTTCTTGCCGGGATGGTTGCTACTGTGAAACTGTGGAGACGCGTTCCCGCCCGTGTAGTTCTATAGTGGAAAGGAGAAGATGGAATGAGGTGAAACAGCTCGTCAGAACACTCGCCATGATACAGACGATAAAAGACGCTCAGTGAGGCGATGTCTCTTCGCAACTGAAGCTGTTCAAAGTTCTTAGTAACGTCTGCATCATTCACAATACGGACAGCCCGTCACTGCAACCTGTCTAGTGCATCAAGGAGGTATTGAGCAGAACCATCCCAAAGATGCGAACAGTATTCCATGCACGGCCTAACCTGTGCCTTATAGAGAAGGTATAGCTGACCGGGCGTGAAAAACCGTCGCACTTTATTCAGGATGCCCAATCTCTTAGATGTTGCAGAGATAACACTCCCAATGTGGTCCCTGAGGTTGAGGTCGCTTCTGATGTTAATCCCTAGGATGCTTAGGCTGTCACGTTTTGCAAGTGAGTCGTTCTGAAGAGTGAGATGAGGAGAAAACGGGGATTTTTTGCAAGAGAACACGCAAACCTGTGTTTTCTTGGCATTGAACTCAACCAAGTTACTTGTTCCCCATAAAGATACGAGTTCCAAGGACTGGTTGAGCTCACTGACAAGATCAACCCGCATTCCCTCAGTTTCGCCACGACTAGCCGTGGGCCTACTGCAAAATCCACCATGAAGCATGCTGTCGTCTGTATAACAATGAATGCAACCAGAGGCTAACATATCATGATATGCATTAGAAACAGGGTTGGGGAAAGTACAGAGCCCTGAGGAACTCCTGCATTAATTAACATGAACTGCGAGCTGTGTCCATCAACGAGGACGCGTATTCTGTGTTCATGTAGAAAGCTGGAGATCCATCTACACAGGTTGTCGTGGAGACCGTATGCCTCAAACGCCTTTGCTATGTCGAGGCTGATTGCTACGACTTCGCCATGTTTATCAATCGTCTCCCCCATCGATGCAGCATGTACGCTAAAAGGTCACCCGTTGATCGTTTCGGACGAAAGCCATATTGCCGATCATTAACTAAGGAGTGCTCTTCTAGGTGCCGGATAAGTTGTGTATTTATGATCCATTCCATGACTTTACATAACACTGAGGTGATAGCGATTGGGCGATAGTTGATGGGGTCTGAACGGTCCCCTTTTTTGGGAACTGGTTGCACATTGGTCTCCTTCCAAACCTGGGGCACAACACCAGAGAGATAGGATAAGCGGTATAAACGTGTTAGTGTTTGGGACAACTCGGCTGAATACATGAAGTTATAGAATTATTAAATGTAATAAGTGATGTAATTCCGATTACTGACAAATGCCGTAGCCCTGACATTTGCGTTCTATCAATGGGATTTAAGTTAAGTTAAGTTAAGGCCGAATTGATTCGTATTCTTTTATTTTTTCAGTGTGTCACTAACAGAGCTCCGTATAGCGTGCACTGTTTGATTTGCGTTTTAGATAATTATCATTTCTTTGAAATATTTTCGATACTAACTGCCCGCTCGGTATCCGCACGGGTGTACTGACGAAAAAAATGAGACCGTACCTTCCCTTTACAACAAAACCATGTAATGTGATAAAATAGCAATTGAACAACTGAACGTCAAACTGTCAATTCTTTTTGTATATTTTAAGTGGGGTGTAAGGGGTGTCGAATAACGTCGAAGACTTGAGACATCCAAGCCAACCTCACCTGCACGTGGTGCACCCTGCTGAATAATGAACGAGGCGATGGCGGAAGCGGGGTGTTAGGGTTTTAGAGCCTGACTGGGTCGCAACCACCATGTATATGGCGAAAAAGCCCGTCATAGTGATTCGCTTCTGCGGGTCGCGTTTCGGGATCAGCCTGTGCATATCCAACCTTTTGCAAGCCGCCATGACACCGGCGACCGGCGATGGATACTGTGTCACTAGGTGGTCGCCATTGTTTTTGGATTGTACTGTACTTACCATCAGGCACAGTGCACTTCTGACTCACTCGTTCACTCAATTTTATTATGGCGATTCATTTACTCGAATGTTTCACTTTTCCGTATGATCTTTCTAAACGGTGATAGAGCTAAGCTGATGCTATTAATGGTTTCAGCATGAATGGGTCGGCTCGACCGGGGTAATACTGCCCCCTCACAGAAAACCGACGTGAAGTAACAGTGCTTGCATTGTTGCGTTTCGTTCGGTCAGCGAGAGCGCCAGAAAACGAAGCTAGCTTGCGAAAGTGTGATTTTTAAGTTATTTTCTATTTAAAATCTGATTATTGTTTCCAATATTGTATATGGCAAGAATAAGTTTCATAGTTAATTTTAATAGAAATTGTATCTAATTGATAAAGTACGATTGTATGAGCTATTTATATTATATCAAACGAAGTAGTAAACTATGCTGCAAATAGATTGATAACATAAAAGCGCTCGTTGTTTGTTAAAGTAAAATAATTCAAATCACATAGCTATTTCTGTTTATTTAATAACTTGATACTGATAAAACACTAAGAGACATCAATATTTAATTCAAAACATCTTGCATCTATGACGTTGTTTGGATGACTCACCAGTACTCCCGTACGACCGGTTCTAATAATTTTCAATACAATATAAACATATTTATATTTAACTTGTTTTCAATTATTTAGATCAGTACTTCAGTACATTCGAAGTCAACGTAACGCGTGCACATGTGTTGAGTTTCCTGTAGAGTTTAATTATTGGTGCCGTGATGTGTGTCGATTACGTTTGTGTACAAGTGAACGAAATACGTAGATTTAATATTGTGAGGATGTGTCAGTGCAAATTAAAAAGTGGTGTACGAAAAGCACCCACGAAAAGGGTAATTATAGTTCGATAATTTATTCCTTCATTATATAATGAATTTATTATTAAATTATAGAATAATATCAATGAAGTAAACAGCGCTTTTGGATTGCATGCGGTGCCCACATTTAGAAGAGTGCAATCATCACATGATTTTTCAATATTTTTAATTTCTAAGTATACCTAGATTGTAGTAAATTTTGTGGACCAATAATTTAAAAATAAATAGTCATGTACAGGTACTGCAAAATAAGAATTTAAGGTGTTTTTTTGTTTATTGAACTAATTTCACTATAATGTAAGAACGTTATTATAATATTTAAAACTCCAATAGGATCCAAAAAGAAATTATGTTGATAGTTATCCTAATCCTAAATTATATATTACATTATATATTACATGTTATATATTACATATTATATATTACATGTGAATATGATTTCCTTTGTTACGGTTTCACGCCTCAATTATTCTACCGGTTATGATGAAATTTTGAATACACGTCTTCAGAGGTATAGAAAATCTCCAGAGATAAAAGAAATCTACATTAACGCGAGAAACGTCTAAATTATTCTTTTAAAAATTATACATGTATTTACTGGCCAATTTTAGTACATACTTCGTTACATTAGGTGATATATGAGCTTCGTATATGAATGATGAATTAAATGAATACATACGGAGTAACTACTGTAAATTTTGTTACAATATTTTATCTAAATCATAGTAAGCAATTGTTTAGAATAGGAACAACTAAATAAAATAAACAATGTCATGATTATAATGCTTTATTATAAAGCGTTTTTAGTAAAAGGATTAAATAACGAAAGTTAAACATACAATAGAAAAGAATTGTTATGGGATTATCTCCCTCGGCAGCGGCTCAAGCCTAGGTCCGTTCCCTCGGCGTGAAGCCCTTGAGTACGCTGCTCGCACGATACAGTGATATCAAACAAAATCTTACAACACTGCAACAACATTACACATGTCACCTCCACACACGTGCACGCCCACATGCTTACACATGAAAGTGGAAGGGTTTAATTTTTTCCCGAAAAATTATCCGACACAAAATACATATAGTAGTTGTCAAGGTATGTACTCGTATACTTGGTACACATATATGTTTCAATAACTCATATAAGTATGTATATGTAGCTTAGCTTAGGTAAGCTCAGATAGGTCGCGAATTGCATGTATCAGGCAACAGCCCAAGCCGAGGTGTGCCGTGCACCCTGGAGCTAGTTGCCCAAATGAAATCGGCTGAGTGCCTTAAGCGCTCGCCTTAGTAGTCCGGTGAGCTGTTAAGACCTTGCTAGGTCAACAGCGTAGTCAGTTCGAATAAAAAAAAGGGGGATTGTTATCTACTAAATAAACTATTGTGTTTATCGGAAACGGGCATGTCCTGCCTCAATGAGCGCCGTCGGCATCGTTATTGCAGTTGCACAATGCAATCCGTCATTATCGGCTGATTTAGGACGCGCCTGTTCCGTTGTAACAGCTGCAGAAACTGCATAACACATGCGCCCAATCGTGTTACCCTGTGTTCCGTGTGGGTGCAACTCGACGCGTCGGTGTCGATTACTAATAAGCATAATAGTTGGTTTTTCCTACTATTTATGCGATTTATTCATATTTAATTTTTGAACACCGTTTATAACTGTAATAATATACGAGAATAGTTTTGTAATGTGACCTAAGCTATATAAATATAAATAAAAATCAATTGCCGACTATATATAAGTGCGGCACTTAAAAACGTCTGCACCTGCTTGTCTAATACTTTTTTGTTGTGTTTGTAAATTTCTAATTATCAGGATGAAGTTTCTATAAACAAAAATGTTTGAAAAATAGTACGGAGAAGGGTAAAAACTATCAATATAGAAACGGTAGTGAGACTGAAGAAATTAAAAAGACATTAAAAAGAATTTCAAAAATATTTACAGATTAAAATTCATTTGCCATTTTATTTAATTACGTTAATTTTATGTACAAAGCCGGGGCGCGCAGCTAGTAAGATATACACGAAAGAAAACAAGACATATAACAACATATGTATGTTGAAGGAAATAGAATTTAGTCTTGAAAAATACTCTTGTAGGTTTATTCACTATTTAGTTGTGGTTTGTATATAAAACATAAAGGTCAACTTATGATCTCACCTGTGTTTGCTACTACGCTATCTTAATATCTGTGAACTGTTATTATTTTAGCATTTATATTATAACTATTTATTGTATTATAACATTGATTGGTCAATGTAACAGTACATATCTCTAAGCATAAAAATAAATGTTGCTGTATATATGAAACTAAGAAGCTCTAATACCGTTTGATAAATAACTATGAATGGTTAGTACACCTAAGTGAATCTAAATGTAGAGGATTTTTATGTTATCCACCTTGTAATTACATTACCACGTGAAGGCGTTAGCGTGTCAACTTATAAAACGGTAGACCCATCACCACGAAAACTGGCATGTATAAATGTTTGAACATAGAAAATATTTGCACAATATACCTATATTTTGCTATAGCTATTAATGTAAACAAATAATTAGTAACACATGCGCAATTCGAACAGACAATATATAAATAAATAAATATAAATAAATAACATAAACATGAAGTAATACTCAAATATTTTGTTCCAGTGCATGGCGCGAGCCCTCTACGACAATATAGCGGAGTCTCCGGACGAATTAGCATTTCGACGTGGCGATCTGCTCACCGTGCTGGAGCAGAATACGGGAGGAAGCGAGGGCTGGTGGCTTTGTTCCCTTAGGGGCCGACAGGTAAATTCCCATACGATATAAACTAATTATAGAATCACGAAATTTTTATACTTTAGGGTATGAATCATTTTTAGTCTTTGTGGAAAAAAAGGAAAATATTGAACGTCGATCGGTTGTTGTCTAGTTCATTTATAAGCATGTAGCAAGGATTTTTTCGATATTAATTCGAATTAAGACCTATCGTAATATAATATTGTAGAGTAATATAGAACTATTGATTTATAAGCGTCTGAAATTTTTATTATGCTTCTGGTTGACATAACGATTAAGTTCTTACCTTTTCTTTCAAGAACAAATTGTCTGCTTCTAGAGGTTTTAAAACATAGAACTTCAGTATTTTTCGAATCTAATTTTTTTCTTTTTGTTCTCCTATGTATGCATTATGTTTCTCAATATTTATATTGGAAATTCATGATGAAAAACATTCTACTATATCCACATTCCGATACAGCTGAAGTACTACTGTCTTCAGTAACTCTTTAAGCTAAATAAACTAAACCTTAGTGTTGTCACATACTCAATATCTTAGCCTGCTATTTGCTGACAATGTAACAAGGTCAAATAAGATAAATCGAATCATAACCAATGTCTGGAATTTTTATTCTGAAAACTATTTTGTAAAATAAGCATATTTCGCTCAAATAGATCTATGTAACTTGTCGCTATTACAACCAATAATGTTCCGTGGTCATAAATACGTTTTATGAATAGCACGAAACAAACCCATTGTACTAAGGAATTGACGCGTAATAATAATTCGTTTATCGTAGGTACCGTTGATGAATTCTATGACGCATTCACCTCTCCTCACGTACACATAAAATTGAATGAGTAACAAATATGCTTATAGTAGTTTATGTTTATAATTAATTTGACATAATTTCCAGGGAATATGCCCGGGGAACCGACTCAGGATTGTCGCCGGCGTGTTCGATGCGAGTGGAGCTATGCAGAGACGCCGGACTAGGACGCAAGCTCCCGTAGCACACCAGCCTATGCCTACACAGCAACCACCGGCATTTACAAAGGTAGAGCAATCGGCTCACAAATTATTTACGTATCTTATGAAATTTGAAATATTGTGTGTTATTTACAGTCTGATTTACTGGAACACAAAATCTTACATCACTGCGACAACATTACACATATCACCTCCACACACGTGCACGCATACACGCTTACACATGCAAGTGGAAGGGTTTTATTTTTTCCCTTATCAAACAGAAATAGTTTAGAATGTTATCCGATACGAAATATTTATAAGAGTTGTTGAGGTATGTATGCCTGGTACACATATATGTTTCAACAACTCATATATGTATGAATAGTTAGCTTATCTCAGATAGGTCGCGAATTGCATGCATCAGGCAACAGCCCAAGCCGAGGTGTGCCGTGCACCCTTGAGCTAGTTGTCAAATAAAATCGGCTGAGTGCCTTAAGCGCTCGCCTTAGTAGTCCGGTGAAGCTGTTAAGACCTTACGAGGTCAATAGCATAGTCAGATCGAAAAAAATATTTACTCTATTTTTTATTGGGTCAGAACGTTAGATCTTAAGTAGTTTACGAAGACTTTGACTATTTTTTTCTATAAAGTAAATAAAGTATACTTTAAATATGATATTCAGGGAATAATTATTTCCAATAACTACCTGGCTAGCTACCACCTTCTAGTTTAAAAGTTGTCGCCAAGCACCTGTAAAAGTATTAGGTACAGCAGTTGCACTTAATTCAGTGTCAAATAAGTCTATAAATGATGTATAAATAATGGGTTTAAAAATAATGAAGTACGTTTTCGTTTAGATCGAAGAATGTTCGCATTACGACGTGCCGCGCGCTCCGATGCCAGTGCAGCGTATTGCAACGTACGATTGTCCTCGACCACTGGGCGACTGGTACGACGCTCCACGAGCACCTCGACCCGCGAGTGCGGACTCCGCGTGCAGCGGTACAGGCTCACTAGCCTCCGCCACATCCAGTGTCTCAGCAAATTCAAATTCCGGCAGTTCTGTACATTCTGCAGCCTCCGGGTCAAGTACATACGATGTGCCGAGATCTCGGGCCCTGCCTCTACCCTGTGACGCCGCTCTGGAAGCCTTAGAGAGGTTACAGGTTAGCAAAGCAATCAATTACATAAATACTTTAAATTATGGGGAGCCACGAAGTTAGCAACTAAATGGGAACTACAAATTCATTAAAAGTATTTTATTTAAGTAGCCGCTGCGCTTTTTTCTCAGACAAGTTCGAGAGTTTGTATTGGATGGGGTATTTGATCGTTGTCGTTCTTTTTAACACGCTTTTATTAGCTTCACCTGTATGTATGTATGTTTGTAACCGACCCCTTTGAGCTCGATTTTGTCCTACGTTGAAAGATCAGATTTAATTTAAACTTTGCACACCTGTCAAAGGTCGATGACAATTCAATAATCCGAAAAAAAAAGTTTAAATATTTTAACTAAAAAATAAATAATAGTTTAAAAAAAAACGAAAAAAACACGATTCCTTAAAAAAACCCAACTAAAAAACAGAAAATGAAATTTAATAAATTTGGAATAAGAATAGTGTAAATTAGAAATAAATGTATATTTTTGTAAAAAGTGTCAAAAAAATGATAAATATGTGATGATTTTTGTTTTTTATTGTATTGATATTGATGTATATTAAATTTTATTTTCTGTTTTTTAGTTGGTAAAAATGGACAAAAAAATGATAAATTTTTTATTATTTTATTTTTAAATTTTTATGAAATCGTGTTATTTCAGTTTTTTTAAACTATTATTTATTTTCGTTTTGTGTTTTCTATGTGGACTATTATTTACTTTCTTTTGGGATCTGTTTCCATTCCTTTTGTTTCCTCTTATGATGTATTTGTACTCTGGCATTAAAAGTACGTTATTTGCAAACCAACATAGAAACGGCGGATGACATTTATCTTTCAGTGTTCACCATGGCAAGTTTTATTATATAGAGTTGTGTATTGCAGGAAGAGGCTTCAGCGGCGGTATCGCGATTGTTATCGTACGTGACGCCGGGATGGCGACGGCGTGGCGCGCTCCGGCCGCGCGTGCTGGATGTGCGCGTGGCGGGCGCTCGGCTGCGCGCTGCTCTACATGACCTCGCCGTATTCGCTGACGCCACGCTCGCCAATGCACACGATGCGCACGACAAAGGTACGATGCTCTAAATATGGCCGCCTTCAAACAAATCTTGTATACACAGATCACCCCACATACATGCACATTAAGTTTTCCTCTTATTTTTTAGTTTTTTTTTTAGTTTAGCTAATATATAGTGGACACAAACAAAGTAACGCCTTCTTCAATCAAATTAGTTTAGCTAAATTGTCAGATTTCAAATATATGTATGGTTTGTGATGAACACATGCAAATACACATGTTGTCTCACTAATTCATATATGTATTGTCAGTTTAGCTAACGTATTCTATGCAACAGCTCAATTCAGAGGTTGGGCCGCTTTAGTGCCCTTGAATTGTTGCATAAAACCGAGTTGCCTTAAACGCTCACCCAAAAATTCTCGTGAACCAGGCCAACAGGATTTGATCAGTTCGAAAAACAATTGCTATTCACCTTTCAAGATCCATATAAACAAATTTGATGTTACCACTACTATTTCGTTATTTTATTGAGCATGTGTTATTACTATTATAACACTTTTTTTTTTATTTATGTAAGCATTGCAACATAGCTTGCATACACTTATCACAACCGTACGAATATCGGATCTATGACATTGTTGTAGGTATCGCAGTCAAATTACGACCTCTGGTAAAAGCATTGAAGGACGCCGAGCGAATAACCCACGAGGCGACCAGTGCACTAGATGCAGGCGACTGGGCACCGGACCGACTCGAACGTGAGCGGGAACCCACCGACGGCACACAGGATGCCCTGGACCAATTAGTATCCTGCGCCAGATCTCTCACAGAGGACGTCAGAAGAGCAGCCTCCTTCATCAATGGAAACGCGTCGTTACTTTTTAGGTGAGTGGTGCTCATTCAGCCGTTAATATCTGGTAATTATAGTTCGCCGGAACTGCCGTTATATACCAATAATGAATTTCGCTGTTGTTTTAATGTACAACGAAAAAAAAACTTATGCACCACATCAGACCGTGTAAGGCTAATAACAATCATAGCTTATTAAAACTTAGATAATAAATTCATAACAAACGATGCAGAAAGATTGCCATTTTTCAATGTCTTCCTTGTGACAACTGAAGTCGGAACACCTACCAAGTATTATTACGTAAGAAATAATTAAATTATCGATTAAGTATTCATTTTAATAATTCCGTATGACAGACGATCACCAGCAGTGCCCGAGCACGAGTGGACCGAAGAATATGATTATGTGAGGCTAGAGTCTCGGACGGCAGTGGGCCGTCGGAACGCAGAAATAAGGGCGGCGTTACCGGACAAGCTTCAAGCATCTTTCGACACGTTAGTGAGAGACGCTGACCACGCTGGAGAGGTAATTTAAATCACCTAGTTTACTTTCTTTCCAAAGATCACAATCTCACTACATGATACTTAAAAGTAAGAGCAATGGAATCCAAAATAATAATGACCATCGCGACATTTATAATCCATAGGCAATCGCCACTGACATTAGGTCATAACAGGATATAAGCCTCGTGGCAGCTATACAACAACACAGATACTGTGACTGGTTTATCATCATATATATAATAATATATGGCATCGGCTCATTCCGAAACGTGACAGGTTTACGTGAGCTGCTGTTGTGGGTTTTAAACGTAGTGTATGATGGTACCGAACCAGTTCATTATAATTGTCTATCTGAATTTTGTAATATTCTATGTAATTCCCATGAAATCTATCTTAAAAAGTTAGCAGAATCTTCACTATGTAATTATAATTATCAAAAGCTAGACATCAAAGTATATATTTTATAGGTTTTAAGAGCTAATTACAATCTCATCTGATGTTACGTGAGAATGTGGTCCAAGGTGGTAAACACGCTAAACCTATAGACACTGGCTCATAAGAGAAACTGCCGGAACACGCCCGTAGGTATTTGGCGATAGATTTTCATCTTACAGGTTATTACCTGTAAATAAGTTAACCAAACGGGCTTAGAAATGGCTTACCACCATGCAAAATTTACCGATAAGCGATACCAGCGGTGAAAGATTAAACGTAAACGTAAAATAATACGCTTGTCAAAGTATTATAATAGTATGGTTTTTAATTTACCTGTTCCGCTTTCTCTTTGCGATTCTACTTTTTTGAAAGCATGGTTAACTGAATATAAAGGTAACTTTGCAGGTTAGCGCAGTAGCGGCGGCAACATTTCTTGCACCCGATGACAGACAGCTTGCTGCATTCTACGCGGCACAAACGGCGACATACGCAGCCCATCTATCGACGGCGGTGGAAGCATTCCTACGCACTATCGATATGGGGCAACCCCCGGACGTGTTTTTAGCCCACGGGAAATTCGTGGTGCTCAGCGCCCATAGAATAGTGCATGTCGGTGATACAGTACACAGGTAAAAAATCACCGCTCATCTTATTCTGTTGCTCTATGCTTGTAGTATATAAATAAGAATCTTCAAATTACTGTAAATTTTGATAATTCGGACCGATTTTAATGAAACAATGACTAAGTAACTACTACTCTCGAGGCTATGCTTTATGAATTTCTTGATGAGATTTTATTATAGACCAAGTACTATAACAGTGATGCGTGTTCTTACAAGCAGACACACAGACAGACGGACATTTCTAAAAATGATTGAAATATATTTTATTACTTATTTCTAGACACGTGCAAAAATTTTTTCCACGAAAATCGAAAAATACAGTCTCGTTAGGTTTACATTATTATTATATGTATAGAAGATAATAATCATATAAATTGTGTCATAGGTTTTCGAGTTAGAAGTAAACAAACGAACAGACAAACAGACAGAAAAAGAAAAACACTCCCTTTCATAATATATAAGGACAATATAATCTGCAATATCTTGCATATATAAATAATCTACAGTCATTTTTATGCCATGTAACACCGCTTTGGTAAATAAATATGTTTTTTTTTAATTATACAGTGATAGGATACTTAAAACTGTATTAATAACCCTGATGTCATTTATATTCTGTTTATCGTGATTTATCCATCCCACATCACATGGTTCTCCGCAACGTTATTCAAAGAATCTGATTTGTAATTCAATTTGCAATATTCATTCAAGAAAATTTTGATTTTGAAGCTAGCATTTTATACATATATCTAATTTAATATCACACCAAATATATTTCAACTGCATAAAAAACGACTTTAAAGATGATAATGTTATAAAAAATTAACTTTAATTCAAAAAAGTATTAATGAAATTGCAATTTCGGTCTTGAATGAAATCCTAGACATTACTGTAAATTAGTTCGTCTCGACTGACTCACGTGAAGAAAGAACCTTTAAAGTATTAATTCGAAGGATTCACTTGGCTTTATATTTACCGCTATTAATTATATAACTCGATTAATTCTGTCTGTACAAGATATTCATAGGATTTTATATCAATTCATAAAATAATTCTTCACGCTCCTGTAATAATGACTTCTTTCAAAAAACGATTTATTTCAGAAGCATTTTTATTTATATAACTGTAAGAAGACCTATATTAAAACATGTAAGAAGTAGAAACTCTATATCACTTGTTAGTCTAAATATGTGTGAAATGAGTGCATATTAGGCTACATAAGTTCAAGTTTATTAACTATAATTTCTTACCCCGTAGTGCATAAAAATTTGTTATATAATCAACTAGCAGGTCCAGCGGACGTTGTCCCGCTCTGATAATAAAAAAACATTGACAAATTGTATACATAAAAGTTCTCCATGAATCACTTTATCTACTGGTGAAAACCGCATGAAAATCCATTCACTAGTTTTTGAGCTTATCGCGAACAGACTACGTCTGCCGGCCCCTTAATTATTGTATAAAAGAGACCTGGTGAACTGAAGTGTGATATTGATTTGTAATACGCCCCCACAAATATATTTAAAAGATGTATAGAAATTTTGATTATGATTTTATTTATTTTAAGAATATAGAAAATATTCCAACACAAAAAATGCAGGGAATATTTTTGTTTTTAATCAAGAAACCTTGACACGTTATAATATGTAAAATTTCAATGTCTAGCATATTTTTATACAATTTTATTTAACATAGTCTGGGGAAGTATGCAGATTTCGCATTGAGATCCAGAATGAGTATACACCGTCTGTATTTCAATTGAGTTGAAAGTAGCCGCAGGCCAAGATCACCATATTGTCTGTTTCGGACGCTATGCAAAGTTGGGACAAGTTCGTTTTGCAATTCAATGGAATTGAAATGTAGGTATTCTCAAAGAATAAACTGTTACCTTTGTAAATTTCTTTGTTGTAAATAAGCCTTCATAATGTTTGTATTATATATGTAATCTATATACGGAAATATTCAATACAAAAATAACAATAATTATATTTCTGTTAAAAGGTATATGTGTGAACTTGTAAATAACCATATTTATCTTATTACTTATATTATATTGTTCAATTTTGTTAGCTGTAAGTACACCTTGTATCTTAAAAAAAAGTATTTAGCAAAATGTTGCTTATAAACAAAGTTTATAAGGAACATTATGTAAAACAGCTATTAAGGTAGGCATTTCATGAAACAATTTTCGATAAAAAGCGTTACAAGATTTAAAAAAATATTCAGTTTATTTTCTGCACGAACATTCTATACATATGTTTAGAATATGACGCAACATAATATAACATAGCGTATGATCTCAAATATGTTAAATCTAATACAGCAACAATATATATGGTAGGTGGTAGAGCCACGCTAAAGCTATTACTGATTTCAGCATGAATGGGTCGGTTCACCCAAGTTAGTACCACCCTGTCATAGAAACCGAACGAAATGCAACAATGCAAGCACTGTTACTTCAGGTCGGTTTTCTCTGAGACGGTGGAGGTACCCCGGTCGAGCCGACCCATTCATGCTGAAACCAGTAATAGCTTCAGCGTGACTCTACCACCTACAGATTGTTGATTTTGTTTTATATCTTGATATAATTTAGTGCAATAAATCCGATTTAAACATTGTTGTGCGGAATAAAGTGGCCTGGTTGCAATGTTACCTGGTTTTACGGTAGCTGTCGAAGTTGTTCACAAACATTTGCATTTATTTGCGCTACTCTGCCATGACGTGCATCCAAAAACCGACACGAAAGTACACATATGTCAAACATCAACACACCCACATATCATACATTGCAACTTTGTAGGTATTTACGTATTTTCGCTCATGTCTCCACCGGCTTTATACATATCTACAATTTCACACTATAATATACTATAGACCATGAATGCTTTGTGAGGGAAAAGAGGTTGCCTAGGTATACAACCTTACCGTTTATATATTGTCATGATTATAATTCGTTTAACATGACATCAGGTTAATAGCAGCAGGAAGAGCATACTTTTTAAGTCAATAGTACTGTTGCTAAATCAAAAGTGTCAGTCAATAGCACTGTTGTCAGTTCAGTAATAATATACATCAACTCGAATTGCCTAATTCTAAAAATAGTTCCATTTTCAAAAATCATTATATTTTTAAACATATTTATAAAAGCCTCATCCACATCGATAACAATAATGATTTCATTATTGTTAAAAGGTACTTATATGAAAAAGAAGCTCAATCAAAATATGTATGTTCTAAACTGTACATTGAAAAAAATCTATTGTCCGACGGTTTGATAGCATAAGTCTTTTCAATTTACGACATGCAACGCAGTCTAGATAATTGAACAACAACGCAAGTATAATTTATTACTTTGTTCACGTTGTTGATTTCCTTCGTTGATGCCTATGTATAAATTTTTGTTTAATGTTTTTTAATGCGATATAGGTATTGAAGCTCATATGAGAACTTTAAATTCAAAATTAATATGATTTACGCATTCTACAATAAATGGAAAAGTGTAGTTAATTTCTATGTGTCGCTAGGAAAATTAACATGTATTAGGTCCTTTAGATATATAATTGGTGATTTGTCGAACTGGCCAACTTGATCTCAAATATCTGGCGTTCGGTTAGGAACTCCAAATTCAAATATAGATATTTGAAATGTAGGATTGTGTATCTGTGTTCCGAATTTTGTGTATTGTCTGTTTCTGCACTATTTGATTTTAATTTAACATCGTTCTTTACACAAAATGAAAACCTTAAAATATCGCGCGTTATTTACAAGATACAAAATACATATACGAGACACACACTCATCAGTTTTGCAAAAACAGCTCGAAGGGTTATTGATGTGTAAGAGGAAGTTACTGTAAAAGAAATCACGGTACCTTTTGGTTTTCATTCTGGAAATTTTAACCGGTACGGAACAGACTCCGTGGATGGCCTGGGTTCTTCCTAGTTAATAATGAAGAATTATAGGTCATCGTGGAAATAGATCTATCGGAAACCACGTCAAAGTTAGCTACAGACTTTAGTGTGAGTGATAAAATAATTTTAATCCATTGAATGTAAATAAAAAAGTAAGAAAACTCGAGAAATGATTACATATAAAATACCAGGAAACACACATTGCGTGCTGCATTATTTAGCTCAAATGTATAACGAGAGAATTTTTAATGGTGACGTTATTTGTGATGAAAAATGGATCCTTTACGACAATCGGAAACGCTCATTACAGTGATTGAACCCAGGAGATCAAGCAAAGTCCTTTCCCAAACAAAAGTGGAATTAGCAAAATGTACTGATAAATGTTTAATGGACCAGTCCTAGTGTCATACACTACAACTAATGAAGATCTGCTCAAATGATTATAAACAGGTGATAACTGAAAACTAGCCCTTAAACAACCGAGACTGGTCAATCTCTCTAGCTCAATGCTGCTTTAGGACAACGCTAGATCCCACACTTCAATATAGACGGTCGTTAAATTAGAGAAACTGCGGCTGAAATGTCTCTAATACCCACTATACTCCCCGGACCTTGTTCAAACAGATTACCACTTTTTTTGGAATTTGAACAATTTCCTGCAAGGAAAAATCAATAATTATGATTTTTTTTATGTCAAAAGGACGCAAACGAACAAATGGGTCACCTGATGTTAAGTGATCATCACCGTCCATAGACACTAGCAACACCAGGGGAGTCGCAAGTGCGTTGCCAGCCTGTGTATGGAGGAGGGGTAGGGGAAGGAGAAAGGGGAAGGGAAAAGGGAAAGGAGGTGGGCCTCCGGCGCTCTCGCTGACCGAACGAAACGCAACAATGCAAGCACTGTTACTTCACGTCGGTGTTCTGTGAGAGGGTGGTACTACCCCGGACGAACCGACCCATTCATGCTGAAACTAGTAATAGCTACAGCGTGGCTCTACCACTTTCATAAATGAAGCAGTACAAACTGCTATAAGTACTGATTTTCGCTCCCAAAATTAGTTTAGCAAATGGAATCAATGAACTACCTATAAAGTAGTAAAAGTTCATTAAGGAAGGTCTACTTCAGAAGCCGTCTAGCATTGCGTTACGTTTATTAGGCCAAATTCCATGTTTACCTAGATAGCTAGGTGAAGTAACGCGTGAAGTAACAGTGCTTGCATTGTTGCGTTTCGTTCGGTCAGTGAGAACGCCGGAGGCACACCTCCTTTCCCTTTTCCCTTCCCCTTTCTCCTTTCTTAAATATTTATAGGTATTTGTTTTTTGAAGGGTAAGCTTCTTTAGCCGCGTTAAGCGGTATTTATGGCAGGAAATCAATTTATAATTTCGCGTCATGGTATACTACGTAAGTATAAGTGGCCGTATTGCGTTTGCGCGGCTTGCGTTAGACTAGCAATCAAATCAAATCAAAAACACTTTATTCAATTTAGGCCCTAAGAAGGCACTTATGAACGTCAAAATTACCACCGGTTCGGAAAATAACCTAGTCATCGAGAAGAACCGGCTAGAAACTCGATCTGGTTTATCTTTTTAACAAATATATATAATATTTAGAATAATAATATATTCTATATAATAGTAAATGTCACAAACGTTTTTAATGGATGCACAGAGATGAGTCAATTCCAAACATCACCATCGTTCACATATTGATCCACTCTATAATAGCCTTTT
>MU159995.1:32934-44591 GCA_015888305.1 Antheraea pernyi
TTTTTTTTCTCCATGGGGAAATCCCTAACGGATATCCATCTCGCCGGGCAGCAGAGGATGGATATGCCCGAGTCGCACGGACTAAAACCCCATGGTACCTTCTTACACCTTTTGGCCGGAGGAGCAGGGACTGTCTAATCGACACTACATCTGCTCCTCCAACAGGTGTTGTCCCCTCCTAAGGGACCCAAACTGCGGCCTGAGGGGTCAAGATGGTGGACCCCTCAAGGTGAAATGGGTGTTATTCAGGTTTCCTAGATACCTGCAACATTTGTTTTACATTCTTTTTAAATGTATAGAAAATAATTTTCGTTTTTCAAGAGGTTGACATGCTCCCATACAACCTGAATTAGCTAGGCCCCCAGAGGCAGACTTCTTATCATAAATCTTCAGTCTCTATGGCATCTGATAGAAAGCACTACGATGTAACATCCACTGAATGGCAAACACAGGTGTTCTGTGTTCACGTTATAAATCAAACTCGATGTTGTTATTTACACAGAATTCTAGGTTCTATTATAGTCTAACTCTACGTTTTGAATACAAAATAAATTGCAATATTTTTACGAAGCTTTGCTATTTTTCTCAATGTTAATCGTAATATTTATTTGAAGAAAACAACTTATAACCTTTTCATTATATTAAATTGTAAAATAAGTAATGAAAATATTGAATTTTGTTTAAAAATACGTTATACTTATTTTAAAAGGCGAACCTCAGAATACTTTTAATTAAAAAAGTCTAATCTAATTACATTGAATTAATGGAATAAGCAAATAGTGCCTGTTTTTATGATATTTACTAAATAAAATATAGAAAAAAAAGATACATTTATTCAGTACATACAACGCATACTTATCCGACATATTGCAGTCACATGCATATCCATACCAATATACTAATATTATAAAACCGAAGAGTTTGTTTGCTTCAACGCGTTAAGCTCAGGAACTTAAATTGCAATATTTTTACGAAGCTTTGCTATTTTTCTCAATGTTAATCGTAAATATTTATTTGAAGAAAACAACGTATAGCTTTTTCGTTATATTAAATTGTAACATAAATAATGAAAATATTGGATTTTGTTCAAAAATACGTTATGCTTAAGGCGAACCTCAGAATAGTTTTAATTAAAAGAAAGTCTAATCTAATTACATTGAATTTATGGAATAAGCAAATAGTGCCAGTTTTTATGGTATTTGCTGAATAAAATATAGAAAGAAAGATACGTTTATTCAGTACATACAACGTATATTTATACGGCATATTGCAGTCACATGCATATCCATACCAATATACTAATATTATAAAGCCGAAGAGTTTGTTTGCTTCAACGCGTTAAGCTCAGGAACTACGGGTCAGATTTGAAAAATTATTTTAGTGTTAGGTAGCTCATTTATCGAGGAAGGCTATAGGCTATACATCATCACGCTAAGACTAATAGGAGCGGAACACCAATGAAGAATGTTTCAAAATTTTAAAAGGCGAACCTCAGAATACTTTTAATTAAAAAAGTCTAATCTAATTACATTGAATTAATGGAATAAGCAAATAGTGCCTGTTTTTATGATATTTACTAAATAAAATATAGAAAAAAAAGATACATTTATTCAGTACATACAACGCATACTTATCCGACATATTGCAGTCACATGCATATCCATACCAATATACTAATATTATAAAACCGAAGAGTTTGTTTGCTTCAACGCGTTAAGCTCAGGAACTAATGGTCAGATTTGCAAAGATATTTTAGTGTTAGGTAGCTCATTTATTGAGGAAGGCTATAGACTATGTATCATCACGCTAAGACTAATAGGAGTGGAAGACATATGAAGAATGTTTCAAAATCGTTATTTTTTCCTTTTGAAAGCATCCGCTCCGTGTTAGCGTAAGCTCAAAATAACTATTCCAGGTGGTCGAAGTCGTGGGCAGAAGTTAGATAAAATATAAAAACAGAGTAAATTGAATAGATGTAAGTGCATGTGTCCAGAATTAAAATTGTGATCACGTCCTTTGACCATTCAAATATTATTACCAAAAATATCGTAACTCCATTGGTTTACGATCTATCTAAGAAGAAAACTCATATTTTATTGGCGATACTGAGGAATTGGTGATATCAAAGTTAAAAGAACGTAACCTCTTTACGATTCCACGTGAAGTGAGCGAGACTCAATAAGTAGTTATTGCGAAATAAAAGTGAAACGCTAAGGTCGCATTTCATTCTAATGGCGTCACAAATCTAGACTAAGGTTATTACACGTTAAATCGTTAAATAAAATGACACTTAAACCTAAGTGTGAATAAACTTTTTACTCTTCTTTTATCTGGGGTCAAAATCGAATCATGGTCAAACTTACTATTTTCAATCCTCAGTGTTTTACTAAACTTATTTTTGTGATATTATAAAATCGTAAAATATGTATGACGTTTACCATCAAGGTAGGCGAAGTGAGTGTTAAATTATTGAAATGTGAAACTTTTTATAAATAAGAACTACTTAAATTCTATATTTGAAACTTAACTCATTTTAAGAATGAGATAGCAGCTGAAAGAGGAAAGTGTGCGAGAAAAGCATTCTCTACCGGCTCAACTTATGTAAGATATGTAAGTAAACATGTACTCAATTTCTTGGTAGCAACCAATATTGCTGAGTATAATTTGAATTATAGATAAATTAAATAATTAAAAAAACTAAAATAAAAGTACCCTAGAACCACCTACAAATAATGCCGCATCGAATACTCATTCCGTCGTTTTGACGTTATTGGCCCTCAAAAGAACTAACTGTATTTCCGTTATATGATATAAGATTTACATAGTAAAAACTGTACAATTCTTTACATCCCATTTTAAAAAGCTTTTTAAAAATGTTGACAGAAAAAAATCCGCAGGAATAATTAAGGGCCCTCTTCTAACTAAAACGTTGCGACAATTTGTTTAATTATAGACTCGATAGGCAAACGTTTCAACTCTTTATGAGCGTTCAGGGTTGCGATAACGTTTCTAATTGTCGAATAAAAAAGGATTAACCGTAATCCGTGTTTAATAAAAATGTTAATCATGAGATTTCCCGTCGCAGTATGCAAATGTTATACAAACTCGGCTCGTTCGCGATTGGCTGTTCAGACATATATATGTATAATATACATACAACAATGGTACGTTTATCATTCAATACAAATCTTAACTTATGGTATAAATGCGAATCTATCTTTATATTATTTGTAGGTGGTAGAGCCACGCTGAACCTATTATTGGTTTCAGCACGAATGGGTCGGCTCACACGGGGTAGTACCACATTCTCATAGAAAACCGACGTGAAGTAACAGTGCTTGCATTGTTGCGTTTCGTTAGGTCAGTGAGAGCGTCGGAGGCCCACCTCCACTCTACTCTCCACCCTCCCTCCCTTTCACGCAAACACAGGCCGGCAACGCACTTTAGACTACCCTGGTGATGTTAGTGTCAGTAACTCACCTGTGCGTTTGCCTGCTATGACATAAAAAATATTAGTATAATATTAACAGTGATAAGTATAATTAACTCAACAAACTGAAAATGTTTTTTTTGTGTGTTAAATTGCAGTGTAATATTGAAAAAAAAGACTTAATATTTGGAATAAAATAAATTACCTATAGTATAAAGTACACGTTAGAATATTGGACTGTCACAATACAAAGGTAGGGAAAGGATTACGGTAATTTTTCTCCGAGCTCTAATTACGTAAAGTATTGAGACCCCAATTAAAGTCCAATGGTTAAGATAACGCGAATATCCATACGAATGGACGTACCATTACTGTGAAAATTCTAAGGGATTATACAGAAAGGGCGCCGTGGTCTGAACATTCTGAGCACTGAGCACGTACCTAATTTTTAAAGCGCGGCTTTATGATCTGCATACGTAGGTATAAGGCAGTGTTGTTCCAGAAACGTCGATATCTAAATACTAGAATTTTGGGAGAATTACTGTTTACGACTTAAATAGATAATAAATAGTGATTATCTGTTTTATAAATTCTTTTATTGCTTTTGTTCTTTATTTCAATTGGTTAAAATAAGAAACTTTTGAAATAAAACTTCTTTAGGCGCGTCTATGAGGTAACTGGACGACAATGCAACGGAAGTCCGTTACGGCAATATGGCGTCACGTATCTGTACCATCCGGTTAAATAATAATTAAACATAACCAAAACTTCTATTAAATCATAAATAAATTAATTCGTTACTTATCATAGTAATCCGTTCGTACTTTTCTATATTTAATTTACTTTATACCAAAGAGTTGCTAATAATATTTCCTATGGTATTTAAGTTCCGAATTAGTTGATGGGTGGCACTACAGATAATGAAGCTTTGATTTAATTTGTCATTTACTTACATTGAAACCAGATGGCAGCACGGTCGCGCGCACGTATATACATAATTAATTATATTGTATGATTTTTTTATCTATTTGGTTATATATTTATTGACAAAATCAAAAATATTTAAAAAGTTTTACTTCAGTCGCGTGTGATGGTTACACGCACTAATTTTCGCACACATAATAATCGATTATTCCATTAAATGATATTTTTTTGTTTCCTCTTGTAAACATTATAAATTATCATTTTTTTTTAAAGTGAAATCTTCTTTATGTCCGTTGATTGGTATTTTTTTTGACAGGAGATGAACTAATGATTATGCTTCATAAAATACTAGTAAGCGTGATCGACCGTATTGCGTGTTTGTGCGGTTTGCATCAAACTAGCGACGCGTAGTAGATATAGCAACCTGCGTACATCTAATATTGATATTTTGTAATGAGATTGTGCAGCCCATCATATGTTTGATTAATTAATAGACTGTATAAAAATATGTATAACTAGCGGACACGGCGGACGTTGTTGTGCCCTAATAATAATAAAAATATAGACAAATTATATACCTAAATCTTCCTCATGAATCACTCTATCTACTGGTGAAATCCGCGTGAAAATCCGTTCAGTAGTTTTTGAGTTTATCGCGAACAGACAGACAGACAGACGAGGTTTGGGACTATGTAATGATTATTGCTCCGTGTTCCAAAGGATGTGAAAACAAGACTAATGTTAATAATTTCAATAGGTATACAAATTAAGAAATTTAAATAATTCAGACTTTAATTAATTTAAAAAGTAATTTCAATAGGTATGCAAATTAAGAAATTTAAATAATTCATACTTTAATTAATTTAAAAATTCAAAAGAAAACCCAGTTATTCTATTGTTTTGAGTTTTCAATTCTGTCGGCAATTCTTATGACTGCCTGGACTTTTTTTATTTATTGGGTAATAATTAAATACTTTCACGAAAGAATGGAACCTTATCGAGGTTGACAATATTATTTTTATTTTTTCGTTATTGTAATGAGCGATTATTTTTTAAGCATCCAGTATTATATGTAAAAATGCTGTATTTCAATCTACATTAATTTGATATATTAAAGAATAGGTTCTCATTATATTAATAAGGTATTTTCTTTTTTTAGGTAGTTAGGCCTAAAATAGTCGGTTATAAATATATGTACGTATATGTATATTTAGTTTTGATGATTGAATTTGATTTACAGAATTACATGATTAAGCCAAGGTTTAAGCCCACTTTGATATTCTTGTGCTGGCTTCACAGTTGCTGTTTTGGCGCAGTGACTTCTGTGATCGTCACCAAGCTTGATGAAGCTTTCAAGGTTCTTCAAGCTTGAATATAGTGTAACAAAAAGAAAAAAAAATAGTTTTAAATAGCGATGTTAAGTTCCATCTATTAAAACATCGATAACTCAGTAAAATATGAAGTATCACAGCTCTAAATGCACACACACGTATAAAAACGAAATTTACTCTAACAATTCAAGCTCTCTCCCACAAGTCGGATTATTGTAAATAAGTATTACGGTCGACACCAGAATTAATCCACGTTACTTTTTAACGAAACGAGAAAAAGTTAGTTAAACAACTTTATTTCGCCCCTCGTACACTTTACAAAAACCTCCAGTGAAATATCGTTTTCGTTTGCGAAAGTTATTTATATCGATACAATGTACGTTGGGTATTTACCTATTCAAATACAGACGAATATTAGGGGATCTCTAAAAAGGTATATTTGACTTTACTAATAAGCACCGCTCAAAAGGGACCCATAAATTTTCTTCCACTTTTACATATGAAAGTTTGTAACCGCTGACATCCGAAAAAGTTTCAATTGGAAATGTTCAGTTACCCAAAAATAAGGCTTTAATTTAATAACTTTGCGAATTTTAATTAATAAATTCAGTCCGTTTGTTAGAATTCAGAGAATGCATTAGGATTGAGATCTCTCCAAAAGTTATATTGTTAATTGACTGCAGCAATAATTTAAATAAACTGCGGCCTATGGCTATATTTCACCGGGCTATTATAAATCAAAGGATTAGGAGCGAACGAAGTCGGGATAAATGGATGCTGGCAATAGAGATAATACATGTTATACTCTGCATACGTTACAGGGCGATAACGGCAATATAATCGCTCGGTAGCTGGGGTCCAGCCGGTACGGCGCGACGGGGAGCTGGACAAAAAGTACTAAGTGCGAGTTAAATACCCTTTGTGTCGCCATGCTCTCCTGGCCGCCATTCATCGACGTATACCAAGGGGTCTCTCATTATTCAGCCGAAATTCGATTATTTTCCCATTTCACAAAATATCCATATCGTCCCCGGCTTTCACTGTAATTGAAAATACTGCTCGAATTTCGGCCGTCACGGCAGTGATCGCTCTTAATTTATTTATACTTCAGCTATTTTCTATACGCAATTTCATTACGTACCCAAAAACGATATTTGCGGCTCCTTATTTGAGCAAACCACGGACATTTACACGAAAACATTTTCATAACAGTGTAACCGTATATCAAGTTAACAGACGGAAGTAAATATCCTCTACGAAAATGATTACTCGGCACGCGCAGTTAACCGACGTTATGACCGGCTTATTCCCCATTCCGGGAGTATTAGTCTCGTGGCCACCAATTTCTGTAATTTATTAAGAGTTTCGCTTATATTTTGACCGGTCTTGGGTGGCTTCTCATTTAACGCTCGCGGCCGGTCGTGAGAAAGAAATATAACCAGTTACTACGTATGATCAAAGACCTTTCCTGGAGCGGACTGATCCCTAATATTTCACTCATAATTGGTTTATTCTAAGCTCGCAGCATTTCCGTATGTGGGTCCTTTGATCCGTCCACTGTATTAAGCTGTAGCCAGAGATGTATGGCGTACATTATTCGTTCAGATCTGAAGCTTTACTTGATGGCATCATTTGTCGTTTCAAAGCGAAGGTATTGAATGTGCTTAAAGGGAATCTTGAAATATTTTCTTTATTACTTTTTCCTATCTCAACAAACTTTATGAATCGTAACAGAAAAAGTCTATTTTTATTTGCTAAATATTAAGAATACTTATATTTATTTTTGTCATGGTAGATTTTTTGTCTTGATTATAAATATAAGACAAAGGACTTAATCTAATATATAAAAATCTCGTGTCACGGTGTTTGTGTTCGAACTCCTCCGAAACGGTTGGACCGATTTTTATGAAATTTTAAATGTAAAATGTATTTGGTAGGTATGAGAATAGGTCCTAAAGTGTATTTTATACCTCTAGATGATTAGGGTTTATCCAAAAAAACATTCTTAATTTTTTTTTATCAATATCGTTTTTTTTATTCACCATCAGAATAAACTTAAAACCCCAATAATCCGGTTTTTAAAGATTTTTTTAGTTTGTAAATACAATTGAAACTAGTAGTTAACCGATGTCACGCAGACGAAGTTACACGGATCAGCTAGATATTTCTGTAAAAAATACAATTTTGCTATCACTATTTATTTTTACAAGTGTAATTAAGCAATGCTCTATAACACGTCATATAGAAAAGCAGAAAATTAGTTAGAATGATTGATTTTACATTTTTTTATTTATTATTACATAACGAATTACGAGTTAATTTATTATTTTACTAGCGCAATATGTTCTCTGTCGTTATCCGACAACATTGATTAACCTATCTTAATTTCCTTCCAATGTCCAACTTTGGTGTATTGTTTTTGCTCAGTTGTCACAAAAGCGGTATGCCCCTCTGGACCGGAAGCTGTCTGCCCTTGTCCCCTCCATTTCCGGTGACAAAGAGAAATACCAAACCGCTGGGAAACTTTGCTGCAAATATTTTCTTTACTTAATTCATGTAATAATGTACGGGTTATGAAAATAATATATTAGTCTAAATTTACAACGATTTCTATTTAATAGATTTTTGCACCGCGATCTATATTTCTTTAGGAAAAAGTAAATCATTTGAACTACTGACTATACTAAAACTGGAATTGTTATGATTTTTTCAGTAATCGCTCATGACATCATCGTGATAATTGTGAACTAAGATATAACAGAATTATAAGAACTTGTATATTAATAATTCTTGAAATATGCTTATTAACCTTTTTGCCAAAATACGTTCACTGCTGAATATGAATATAGACCTTCCCTAATGATTGCCAAAACGACCGATCATACTTGCATCCTGCTGGTTCCGCTAGCCTTCATCAGATAAGTTCACCTTATAGGAGGTCTGTCCAACTGCGTATTTCGGTGCCCGATTCTCACTTGATATCTCTTCGATTGAATCAACGATTTGTTTTTAAAGAAATATGCTACGCTCACTGCCTCTTAAACCTATTAATTGTTGACTGTGACTGATTGTTGTGCTGATTTTATTACGCAAAGAAATTCCAATCACAACTCTTTGCTTAAGTATATTAATATTTATTTATTCGTGGATACCTGTTAATGGTTTCTTGTTGCTTATTTTCCATAGCCATTCTTGTATACTATATGCTGTTGGTCACCCTATTAACAAGATAAAGAAATAAATAAAAATATAATAACAATGAAAATCTAAAAGGTCAGTTTCGATTTTCGTGAAAAAAATTGTTGCAGATCTATTCAATCAAAGGCATTAATAGTATAATACGTTTCAATCATTTTTAGAAATGAAAAATGGATGGATGAAATGGCGAAAGGTGTCTGGTGTAGTTTGTGACCCACGAATGCCCTTGAAACTCAAAGGGAAGGCGTATAAAACTATTATAAGACCAGTAATATTGTACGCAACTGAGTGCTGGGCGACGAGAGAGACGGATGAGAGAAAACTACATGTGGCACAGATGCGAATGTTAAGGTGGATGTGTGGTGTAACTAGAATGGATAAGATTAGGAATGAATATATCAGAGGAAGTTCGAAAATAGCACCAGTAAGAGAGAAGTTAAGGAGTAATAGGTTAGCATGGTATGGGCATGTTCTGAGGAGAGATGAAGACCATGTAACTAGAAAAGCATTAAGTATGACGGTCGATGGATATAAGAGTAGAGGAAGACCGAAAAAAGGATGGATGGATTGTGTGAAAAATGTAAAAGGTGCGATGACTGAGATGACATCTGATAGGCGAGTGTGGAAAAGGAAAACATGTTGTGCCGACCCTACTTAGGTGGCATAAGGGTAAGAAGATTATGATGAATCATTTTTAGAAATGTCTGTCTGTCTGTCTGTCTATTTGTATGAACACGCATTACTGCTAAAGTACAGCGTTCACAATAAAACCACACCAAGGGAATCGTAAAGCATATCTTCGAGAATAACTAAGTCTTTGTTACATTAAGATCTGTCCACTCTATAAAAAGTTACTGTAATTTAAAAGACGAAGCGGCGTAAGTAAGAGAGGAAAGTAGATAAGTAAATGATAGGACTTTATTAATCATTGCTTTTTACATAAGGTCATAAATAAAGTTGTAGATTATTAAAATATTCGTGATATAATAAGTAATATAGATTAATTAAATATCATACATTATTATTACTGCGAAACGAATGATAGTTCTCATTAAAGTTCTTATTTGGAATTTTACTCCGAGCTGAGGCTTTTGTGTTAGAAATGAAAGGCCACCGGCACGTGATTGGACGCATTTGTGAAAAGCACGAGTTTTCCGTGTCTATATAAAAGCGGCTTTATTGCGCTGATTAATGTTTACCGGGGTAGTTAACGTCGAGTTATGAAGTGCTGATTTCTAATGGGCCATTATTGGACGAGCGAATTGATTTGATATTATACTATTTAATTTCATCGATGTAATCCTAAAAATGCTTTTTTTTTTTCTCGAACTGACTACGCTATTGACCCTGCAGGGTCTTCACAGCTTCACCGGACTACTAAGGCGAGCGCTTAAGGCACTCAGCCGATTTGGTTTTTTAGGTAACATACACAAGGGCGCACGCGCACCTCGGCTTGGGCTGTTACCTGGAAAAAGTCGCGTCTGACCTAGCTAACTATTCTAAGCTATTCATACATATATACATTTGTGAACCATACAATCGAAATTGCATGATAGTGAATGCATGTGATTGCATGATGATGTAGAAAAATATCTCGGTAATCTTCTCAGTAATTATATTGTAGCAAAGTCATTTGTAAAGTAATTCTGTTCTGATTATATAAATCATATGTACGTATAACCTCACCATTGGACATTGAAATCTATAGATGTATAATGATGCAGAGAATAAACGGTTAAGGAAATCTTCCTGCTCTACTTCTTAACAGGTTTTCTTTTTTTGCTTAGAATCAACAAAAAATATTTAGAAATGCTTGGTTTGGAACTTGGAAAATTTATGAATAACGGTAGAATTTTGACTACTCGAGAACTGATGAATTTTACATACTTACATACTTAGACACGCTAAACCACTACAAAAGTCTATTAAATAACCAAACATCTATCAGGTAAATTTAAAATGTAGTTGTTTCAACAATCTTAAAACCATTGTCTTTTGTTTTTGTTTGAAGTCTGTTTACATTATAAGGTTTTCTAGGTCGTTACATTTAAAAAAATCTTATAGGTTATGACATTTGTGATATAGACGTGATAATAATATAAAACAACTCCTTATCACCGATGCATCTTATTTTTTGGTAGCCACCGCTGTCTTTCCCGTTCAGTACACCGCAAGCAATTTACTACGAAACCAAATAGCAATTAGAGAACAAAAACAAATATGAACGGAATCATTAGGGGGCGAGTGCAGAGGGATGATTACAAAAGAAAACACTACAGCACTGGAGTGGCCGCGTCGTATCGCACAGACTGGGATGTTGTCTGCAACACCGACATGCTGATTTAATCAGAATTTTCAAAATAGATCAATAGATCTGCTTTTATAACATCACTGTCAAGTCTTTAAAGCTTTAAACTTGGTACATATGCCCTACAAGAATTCTCGTTGCTTATTTCATATGCCATCTCTACTTTAAATATAACGATATTAGAATTTGGTCCAAGAATGCATTTAAAAATAAAAAATGTAAATTGGATAAGTGGTTCTTATATCTACACTGAAGGATAGATATATAGACAAGGTAAAATTATGGTTTACAAATCTGTATCACCATAATGAGAAAACTGAGATCCAGTAAATAAAAGAATGTAAATTTTATAACAACTTACTGCACAATTATTAAGCAATTATTATACATACAGTTAACTGAAATAGTTTCTAAAATAACATTATGTTAAATATAACGATTAAAATTCTAATTGAATGTCCTGCAT
>MU159995.1:44692-78544 GCA_015888305.1 Antheraea pernyi
GTGCTCCCATACGGAGCACGCCTCATCTGTTACGCGGACGACACCCTAGTCGTAGCCGGGGGGGGGGAATGGAAGGAAGTGGGGCGCCTGTACGAAGCTACGTGTAAATACAAGGTAGATATTGTGGCTATTACCAATGAGTAAATGTCAATTTTTATGCGTTCGTCGAGCGTTCAATGTGACCGGAGTCATATTTATTGAACCGTAGATTCTGATCAGTGGACATTTGTGTGACTCTGCGGTGATAACTGCCTTATTACATTACATTTCAATTTCACATTCCATTCCACAAAGAATTCAGTTAGTTATTATTATCATTTTTTTTTTTTTCGAACTGACTACGCTTTTGACCCTGCAGGGTCTTTACAGCTTCACCGGACTACTAAGGCGAGCGCTTAAGGCACTCAGCCGATTTGGTTTTTAGGTAAACATACACAACGATCCTTTTTAGTTCCCGCACACATCGCGGTTCTCAGTAATATTTCGAGCCTAGGTCGTCCCCGCGCGGAGCCCTCGTGATATTATTTTCGCGATACAGTGACTCATCTACATCACTTGAACACACATATGAGATCATCTCTCTCACACACGTGCACATACATACACATGGTGGGAGGGTTTTGTTTTTATCCCTCAACGTCACTGACCGAACGAAACGCAGCAATGCAAGCACTGTTACTTCACGTCGATGTTCTGTGAGAGGGTGTTAGTACCCCGGGCGAGCCGGCCCATTCATGCTGAAACCAATAATCTTCAGCGTGGCTCCACCACCTACCAAAAAGTTTTGTATGTACTAATAGAATACTATAATTCTGACAGTCTAAAAACTACATACTAAAAAAAAATACGAAATTAGGATTTATACGAGTATATGATTTACATTAAATTTGAATAAATAAAAAATCCTGATGTATTTACTAATTTCGTATTTTTTTTTAGTATGTAGTTTTTAGACTGTCAGAATTATAGTATTCTATTAGTACATACAAAACTTTTTGGTAGGTGGTGGAGCCACGCTGAAGATTATTGGTTTCAGCATGAATGGGCCGGCTCGCCCGGGGTACTAACACCCTCTCACAGAACATCGACGTGAAGTAACAGTGCTTGCATTGCTGCGTTTCGTTCGGTCAGTGAGAGCGCCGGAGGCCCACTTCCCTTCCCCTTCCCCCTTTCCATTCCTACCTGCTCCCAACACAGACTGGCAACGCACTTGCGACTAGTGTTGCAAGTGTCTATGGACGATGGTGATCACTTAACATCAGGTGACCCACCTATTCGTTTGCCTCCTGTGATATAAAAAAAAAACTATTTTTGTATAATGTTTCACCGCAAATTATTTTATTGTCCACTTATGTACATAAATACTTTGTATAAACTTAATTTGTAAACTTTGTATAACCCTTTAATCCTTACAAACTTTAGCTATACGTTCCACATGATCAAAAGGATCGTGGTCACTAGAAGTATCTGTATTTAAATAATACAATGTTTCCAAAACACTATATACAGGAGTTTCATAATTTAAAGTGTACATACATGTCTTTCTTGCTACGTATTTTCACTTATAAAATAGTATATGTATAAACAAACACACACGTACATATATTTATTTCTTTGTGTTTTAATATTCCTATTGGTATTGATATATTTTACATGCAATTTTTTTTTAAGATCAATTAATATTAACAAAAATAAATATGAATTATAAACCTTTATATTAAAAAAAAACTTCAATTTAGCATTTAGATATCTTGCCAGGATTTTTCAAAGTTACTATGTTTTCTTTTATTATTTACATTTCACAAATATATGTTATTTATGTTTATATTAAAACTATTAAGAATTTCAATCACGCTGTTCACTTTATTATGGAAGGTAGTCCTTGATAATAATCATGAAGAGTAATTTACTCAATCACGATGTAACTGGATAAGTTGATATTTTGACAGTCCCAGAGGGTTTGAAACACGCAACCCCTGTGGTTTCGATTGTTAAAGCAAAGTGAAACAAAATAAAAGAATTCTAGATTTTTTTATTGTTTCAGTAAATTATATAGTCACATTCATTATATTGATCTGCAACACGGTAATTAAAATGGCAACTATGCGTATTTAAATTCACCCCGAAACATCATTACATAGTATAAAATAAAGTCCACTACCGCGTCTGTCTGTCTGTTCGCGATAAACTCAAAAACTACTGAACGGATTTTCATGAGGTTTTCACCAGTGGATAAAATAATTTATGAGGAACGTTTTGGTATATAATTTGTCTAGGATTTATTTTTAATCAGGGCGGGACAACATCTGCCGGGCGCGCTAGTGTCTACTATAAATGATTTGCCGCAACGTGTACTGATTTAAGTGTCCTGTAAAAACCTGACAGTGTTTAAGAACCCTGCACATAATTAAATCTAAGCAACATTTATTATTACTTAGTAATTGGGTCTACAGTCTACGCGTATCATATTATTTATTATTCCTTGTTAAGATAGTTGGTGGAAATAATTACGCATCCGGACGTAATTGGGACAAAAACCCTTGTTTAAAACGGACCAAGATCTGCGGAGGACACCATTGTTCCACCCCATGCTATAGATGCCATAGTGCTCCGTCTGACCGCGAAAATTACAAATTGTACGTTATAGGCGACTGGCTGATTGTGTCTATTGTTTTCCTGATCATGTACCAGCTTGTACAAAATTGAGTTATTTGTATGTTTCGTTAATATTTAAATTACTCGATTATTTACTTAACAATGGCTATGATTATGTTGCATCATTTTTATGTTTTTGTAAAATAAAATTGTAAAAATTAACTGTTATACTAAAAGGAACTGTTAATCTTTAGTTAAATTAACTGTTTTTAGATTATACTGTGCTCTCCATCAGGTACAGTAAAGTCACTTTGCCGTGCTACGAAAAAAAAAAACTGTAGACATAATATTTCTAATAATAATATAATGCTTAATATTGATCAAGTAGGTGAATCCATAAAAATGGTTTTATATCAAAAGAATCACTGTGTATTAAATTTTCACATATTTTACGATCGATGAATGACAATTTATCCTTTTTTATTTTGGCAACCAACATTTCTTCTACATTACAAATGTCTTTTGAAAGTTTCAATGTTCTAACAAAATGGTGGCCTCCTCATTAGAACTTTCCAAGGAGTTTTTGTACCATTTTAGAGTTCATGCTCCGTGGTATTATTTTTCATCGAATCGCTTATACACAATAATCGAACTATATTACTTAAAATGTTGTACTTAAACTGTGTGTAATATTATAAAATATAGATTGAAATAACACAAGATTATGAATAAAATATAAAAGCAAATACTTTATTTTATATATTAATAGCTGTGCCCGCGACATCGTCCACGTGGAATCTGATGTACAAAACAATGACTAATAAAATCATCTGAACGTATTTAGTCCCTTTGGTTATCTACTTTTCTCGCATGCTTAAGTCGCGGCGCCATTAAAATTACAATAACTTTTGATAGACGGGACCGATTTTAATGGAACAAGGACTAAGTTACTCCCGAGAATAATCTTTATGATTTTCTTATGAAGTTTTATTGTGAACCCAGTACTTTAGCAGCGATGCATGTTCATATAAACTGACAGACATTTTCAAAAAATGATTGAAATGTATTCTATTACTTATTCCTAGACTTCTGCAACATTTTTTTTCACAAAAATCAAAAAAGTACAGACACTTTAGATCTGCATTCTTATTATATTTATGTATAGAAGATTTCATCACTCACACTTTTATATAATAGCAATGCAGTTGGTGTCTTTAAAAACTCCTTGGACATTACGTGATACATATTTTAAAAAAAAACAATTTTTACTCGTAACAAATACAGTTAACGAAGTTAATGAGTACCATTACACAAATTATTAGTTAAATATCAATTTTACAAAATGTTATATACAGCAAATTATAGAGTAAGCCTGCACCTCCACGGTGAATAAAGGTCGCCATGTATCCTGCTCTCCACTTTCTAATTCACTTAATTTGGACCTTAAATCTCATATTGCGAAATGGACGCGGACAATAATTGCGTTTAGTAAACACCATCCAAAGCCAATATTCTATTACGTAACAACATAATAATCTAGCGAGATAATAATATATTATGACGCGAGTGAATTAAATTAGTCATTATACTGGAAAGTGGATTGCAGCTCGAGCCTTAATAGAGTGTGTAATCGACCCGAGACAATAATGACCAATAATCTTGCGTTTCATACGAAGATTTTTAATAAACAAAAGATTGAACACTATCACATTAACACAATTTATATCACATCACTATTATTTACACAAGTATTTGTGAAAAAATGTAAAAAAGGTGAGATGGTAAACGCTAAAAACCTATATAATATAAAAAAATATGGTTTTTAAGTATTGTTTTGGTAACATAAATTTATTGAAGTTATATTCTTTTGGCGCGTTAGGGAAAAATGATGAGAGTAAATTTTTACGACGCGTGCGCACACCATCACGAAAAATCGACACCTTGAAGTTAGCTATAGTCAACATTTTGTTTCTTTGTATTAAAACTTTCAATGCGTTAAATACCTTTTTTCTATTGTTAGTGTCGTTTTTCCTACAAACATAGAATAAGGCGAAAGATAAAATTTTTGAAAAGATTTTTATCTTGTTACGCCAAAGAAATATAACTTCTAACGCGTGTACATAAGTACACACACACTTTTTTTATAGGAACTCTTTCAATGACCATCGTCGTATTCTCTTTTATTTTCTATCGAGATACGTAATAGGTCAGTGGTAAAGCGAACACAGGGCATCCATTAGGGGCTCGCATCTAACAAGCTATCTTATTGACGTAATTATATTGCCTTTACGAGTACAAAGGTGACTTTGTATACAAATTATGGTTCAATGTAAACTGTAAACACATTAGTTTGAAATTACATTGGAGTGGCTCGTTGCTTTGAGTTGTGGCTCTTGTTTGTTACTGCAGAAGCTCGCAGTAATTTAATCATATCAGACAACTAGAATTATGATTAAAAAAATGAAATATATGCGATATTTTTACTGTTTATAGGCAATATATATAATGTATTGCATATTATATTAAATAGTTGACAACGATGTACTTGTCTTGTTAAATTAATATATAGAATCTTATTTATTTATAAGTAACAAGATAAAGACCGAAAACGTCTGCAATGTTCGGTTTCGTATTACATTATCTTTGTTTATCGCAGTCATTACGCGGTCCGATAGAGACCGAGCGTCTCGCTCTTTTCCCCGACGTGTTAAATCAAATTCCGGATACAGTAAATAATTTATTGAACTTGAACTCTGATATTTACCCAAAATAATTAATAGTTAGTCAACTAAGTATTGTTATAAAATACTGTAGTCCGGTAAAGCTGTTAAGACCTCGCTTGGTCAATAGCGTAGTCAGTTCGAAAAAAAAAAGTTATATAACACAAGTTTAAGATTTGTAGGTGGTAGATCCACGCTGTAGCTATTACTAGTTTCAGCATAAATGTGTCGGCTCCGCCGCTGGGTAGTACTACCCTCTCATAGAACACCGACGTGAAGTAGCAGTGCTTGCATTGTTGCGTTTCGCTCTGTCAGTGAGAGTGTCGAAGGCCCACCTCCCTTCTGCCTTTCCTTACATCTTCCATCTCTCCCATACACAGGCTGGCGACGCAATTGCGACTCCCCTGGTGTTGCTAGTGCCTATGGACGGTGGTGATCACTTAATAACAGGTGACCGACGCGTTCGTTTGCCTACATTTAACATTTTAAAAAAAATTACATATCTTCCTTGAAATACTTAATATGATAACACTAGTGACCGCAAACTACTTCGTCTGTATTAAATAATAATATAAAATTTAAATAACAGAATGTAATCTAGAGCTACCTGGTAACGAGGTACGTATAAGAAACGGGATAACATAAAAAATCTTTTTCATGAAGAAGCACATGTATGGAAGTTTCGCCAAACAGTGGAAAATATAAAAAACTAGCTTTAGCTCGCAGATTCATTCGCGTTAATGTACGCTCGATCTATCCCTGAGGATCAGTACAATTTTTTTCTGATTAAAAAATATCATATCTTCTTTGTATCCGTAAGAACTAATATGCAATATTTAATAATGATTGGTTAAGTAGTTAAAAACCATTCACATAATATGCTATTTTAATACTATTTAATTACAAAAAATTAAAACAAACATTTTCAATGTTATGTTTAAGAATAATGTTGTATGGTTTATAAATAAGTAAATCATATATTATTTTACTAAATAAATATAATAAAGCCTCTATTTATATGTAACAAAAAGATCAGCCTTTTCCGACTCCTTTGACAATTTTCATATAAAAATAGACCGACAATTATTACTTACGTATAATAAATGTGTATATTGAAGGAACACAATACACCGGCTTGTTATTATTGTGCGCACGTTAAATACAGGTCTGGATTATATTTTTTTCCGCACGATTGTTCACATATGTTATTAGATCGGTCGACGTGTTCGTACCGGGACGCTATTGTATGCAGACTTCCCTGCCTCCACTTATTTATAAATATAACAAATATACAATCCAGTTACTATAAAATGATATTGGATTTAAATTTTAATAAGTGAATACTAAAAAATCGTTTAAATAATTTATAATATTAAAAACCATGATCATTATGACAAATCAGTGAAAAATGATGCCAATTTTGATAAGCGTACTGCGTGTGTATTTAATTCTCATCATTTTGTACATAATAACATGTGAATACAAAAATATCTTTGTACACCAATTTTATATTTTACTTTTTGTCGTGATAACGTCTTATAAGTCGATGAACGCTTGCTGCACGCACGAAAAAGCATGACTCATTGTCACGTTCCACCTGAGCCGAGCGTGCAAGCGAGAGCGCGGAACAAACGATAGAGAAGCGCGATTGGCCTAAGCGTTCGGTTTGTGGCTCATGTCTTTCTCTTCCATTCCATCGGGCGTCCGAATCGTTATCACGTAAAATTATATTCCGTAAACCGACTTTACAGACAACCAATTTTTTTTCTTCAATCTGACTATACATTGTTGGTGTTTAGAGCTTCTATACATTTTTTATATACATACAAGCTCAAGGGCGGTTGTCCTTGATAACGCGGGCCGCCAAATTTGATAATCTAATTTACATCGGATATCACTAACAGCCTGGGATGATACACGGCTTTGTCGAAGTAATTGGTCGTAAGAGATTTCACATATTATGTTCAGATTGTAGAATACTTCAAATAGTTATGGAGTTTTCATTCCGGACGCATCATCGAGTACTGACCTCCCTTGAAGCGATTTTCTATGGTTTACATCTTACGAAAACGAAATTTCCACATGAGTGCGAGGATAGGACAACGATATACTATAATGGGACGGGTACACCTCTTTCACCTCTCTATGAGCTTATGGCTGAGGGACATTTTGCTCTTTGAACATAATAAGAGACGCAAGCAGCCCATGACCATAGTAGCCTTGACTTACACTCCATCAATAATACGTGTTGCTTTAACGTAAGTTCCCTACCCCGAGAATGACATCGGTGGCCCATAGAATGGGAATTCTGTATAGACTGTGAGACTTTCTATGGCTCGAGTCGTTCTCTACGGTTTTTAATGGGATCGAAGAGTATCGTGGAACACTTGTTAGGATTTATTTCAGCTGGCCATCTATGATACCATGAATAGCTCATTGGACATGACCTCTGAGATAGGATCTTTGCCTACCAGAGGCGTAGGTGACTGTATCATCAACTTAACTAATGTATCGATCGAGGTATGTCACTGATGAACAGATTCACAACAGTGAGAGCGCGAGAATGGACCCTTGGGGCATACTTGAGTCTATCGGCTGGAGTTATTATATTTTACATTAAATATTATGTTAAAATACTAGTATTATCCGTGGTAAATGTTTCCCACCTTCGGCCCCTGACACGTTGCGTCTCGCAATACGGCCTGCCTATTATTCTAATATTATTACTTTATTCTTACTTACCATAGTTTCTCATCTACATCCTGTATAGTAATATAGTTTAAGCTACGCTTTTAAAGCGTATCAAAATTATAGATTAACCTTATCAATAAATAGAATATGAAATGCAAAAATATATATTCAAATCTCACAAATATTATAAAATTATGGTTTACAAAGAAAAAAAAATCTAAAAGTCTCTTCAAATGTATAATATTAGTATATATTAATAAAATATATAGCTTGTATAAGGATCATATGTAGTAACATTAAAACTGACAAAACTTGATCTTTACATAGACATAAGTTCGACAACCCACTCCAGCGAAATATAAAGAGCTTACCTTATCAAATAATTGTGTCTATTTACTGAAATTCAACCGTTTCGAAAAAACATTTGAGAGGGGCTTACCTATTCTATCCTTGACTCTTAACAATGCCAATCAATGAAACATGAAATCCGACTAAGCAGATGCAGTGATTCTCCGCCAAAAACTCCAAATACAAGGAATTAAATTACGTATTAGATATTAAACTATAACATTGGGACGTAAAGTTCAAATTGAGATGAAGTGGCGTCGGATCATAATCTTATTCTACGTCTGTGAGGGGTTATTGTGAAAGTAAAGCCGGCCAATCAGTTCCATCAGCACTTGTGAAGCCAATGAAACGTGTCTAATGCCTCACTCCACGAGGGTTAAGTCTTTACGCGTTTGGTTTTGTCATTTTATCAATATAACGTCCTATCTGTTGCGCTCACGAGCATTCCCAGAAAGCCGAATTGATTCGAAAACTGCTATTATGTGCGGTTGAGCGATCTTTATCTTGAATCGATTATTTCTAAGATATAAATAATAGATGACTTTGTTTGTGTCATCAATTTTTTAAACGTCTGTGTCTACTTATCTATTTCTGTCTATCGATATGTACCCTGGCTACGTAATTTATTCGTGTCTAAAAAGACAGCGTCGTTACCATGATCGTGCTTTTATAATAGTTTTAGTAATTAACCAAAAATATAGCTTTTTTATATCATTACATAATGTAAAACAAAGTCCTCTGCCACGTCTGTCTGTCTGTCTGTTCGAGATAAACTACTGAACGGTTGATTTTGGTGCGATTTTCACAAGTAGATAGAGTGTACGAGTATATGCTTTATTATTTTCTAATTTCTTGGTCTTTACCAATGTTGTATAGTTCTTTTGGATTTAATTTGTAAACTGTTAGCTCTATATGAATCTGGTAATATATTATTTTTTCTGTTCCCAGAAGAATAATTGAATCTCTAATATTTGCACTATAATGTCATTCATTAAATTATAATTAAATATTACCAAAAAAGTAATGGGATTCAGATTATTCTACACTAGTCTCTGCCCGCGACTTCGTTCGCGTGGAATAGTTACTTTGGGCTAACGGTAACACATAACGGAAGCTCTTAAGAGGAAAAAAATTACTATTTTCAAACATTCTTCATTGGTGCTCCGCTCCTATTGGTCTCAGCGTGATGATATATAGCCTATAACCTTTTTCGATAAATGAGCTATATAACACTGAAATCATTTTTTAAATTGGACCATTAGTTCCTGAGTTTACCCCCTACAACGTCAAAAACTCACAAACTTTACCTCTTTATAATATTAGTATAGATTGCTATCTTTCCATATGTCATTAACATTTTTAAAACGAAAAATGTAATATATAATTTTTTTATGTAAATGTTTATATCTCCATAAAATTATACTAAATTGAAAACAACGAACGAACTGACGAAGGCTTCACAAAGAGTAACAGCGTATGTTGTGGAGTATATTGTTATCAAAGGATTATTCACGTATTGGAAATAGAAGCACTCGGGGTGCCTCGGCATCGGCATGTCTAAAGAATTTTGACCTGTAACCTTTATTGGTTGAGGTCATCGTTCTAATCGATTTTAAATGTTTGATTTTACATTTTGAATGTGTTAAAATCTTAGTACAATATGTTACTAGTTTGTTTCTTAAATACGTACCTATAATTCGCACTGAAATATCAATTTACATTATTCTATTTATATTATTGTTAGGTATTTAGATTGCTTTTTAATTTGTTGTGAGATTTCATTGCGTATATTTGGAATGTAATAAGCTCTTAAAAGTATTCGAGTTATTAGTTTCGTCTTCTTTCTTATAACAAGACAAAATCACGACACTACACCTGATAGAAAATACAATACAAGCTAGTAACTGATAACCTTCAATTGCTTTACAATCCGTTGGCAGTTATCGTTGTCCTGTCGGTTTTAAAGCTTATTAACAGCTGGATATACACTGGCCAATCGCAAACTAAGGCTAACTAAAAGACAGTTACTATAAAAAAATTTTGACCGAAGTTTGACCTAAGTCACACCTGATGGAATGTAACGACGAGGCCTAGAATGTAGCGCGTTCGCTCAGTAATAACTTATTCACTCTTCTTTTGAAGATAGTTATATTGCAAACTTCTGCGGACATTTGCGGATCGTATAATAAGTGAAAATGCATTATCATTTGCATAATGGTAACGTTCCAGTTCTGTACAACACCATACCACCTCTCTTGATTATAGAATATACGCTATCTAATCCGTGAATGCTACACGCCAAATCTTGCTACAGTGCTGGATTTTATACTTGATGTGTGGCAGTCGCAATCTAGGCGATCACAATAACCATACCCTAGCAGCAATATCGGTGTGGAAAGGAGCGACAGAAATAGAAAACAAGAAATTTAGATTATAGAGGTTCTGTACGGTGTACCAGGCAGAACTCTATGCAATAAGTCAAGCAATAAAATATAACAAAAAATACGACAGCATAAAAATTGTCAGTGACTCTAAATCTGCTTTGGAGGCACTGTAAAACCAAGATAACTACAACCCCATAGTGTTCCAGACTCGCAAAAGTATCATCCAACAGAAGAAAGATGGAAAAGTACTAGGAAATGAAAGGGCGGATGAACTTGCTAAAAACGCAGCAATGTATCTGAAGGTAAAATCTCACTATGACCGGTGTCCGATCTCGTTCGTAAAGAACGAGACGAGACAAACAACTATAGGAGCATGGAACGAAAGGTACACAAACGAAAACAAAGCGGAAAATACTAAAATCTTTTTTCCTAATGCGATAACAGCCTATAAAATAACAAGAAACAACTATATAGATCCTGACTTCACACAGATCATAACAGGGCATGGGGCATTTAGCGAGTACTTAAACCGTTTCAAGTGTAAGAATGACCCGGGCTGCGTGTGCGATACCGAAATTAATCAAACGGCTGTCCATCTAGTATTGGAATGTCCACTTTTTGAGAGAAAAAGGTATAATTTAGAACAAGAATTAGAAATAACAATTTGTAAAGAAAACATACATCAAATAATAAATAATAAAGAGAAAATAGACATATTTAGCAAATTTTGCCAGGATATAGTGAAGAAATGTAAAAAACTAAATAAATCAAACTAACCAAAACTAAAGTAGAATCATATATAGGAAAGTGACTACATAAAGATAGTTACCAACTCATAAAACAGAATCATAAATAGAAACCAAATAAAAACTTAAAACCGTACAGAACAAATAAATTGTGAAGAGGAGAAAGTAGTAAAATAGAAATGAAATACACTCAAGGAAATAGGAGAAAAATGAAACCCAATTAAGACAGAAAAAAAAGCCTTAACAAAGTCTCTGCCTACCACAGCAGAGGAGCCCAGAAGATTGGGGCATCAGACCCCGATCAAAATAAAAAAAAAAAAACCATACCCTAGCAAGATCTTTAAGCAGGATCAGATCCCACTCGAATTCGTATGTTTTTCAATTTAACTTATTAAAAAGACGAACAGAAATACTTCACTATAACATCACGCTGTATATTTTTATCTTGAAATCCAGCTGAGGTATCTTCTCCTGTGTAGCGAAAGAGATATACCTAATGCAAACATTCTTTTGTTTTGTATGTTTTAGCGTTTGACCATAAACACACGATGACGAGAGATAATTATGACCAAGATGGTAGTACGTTTAGACACCTATAAGTGCTTTGCGACAGATTTCTAAATTAAGTGTGATATGTAACCAGGTGGGTATAGCTGTCATCTTGCCATCATGCTGTAGTATCTTCACGATGTTTCTCTTCATTGAGAGTTTGGGCTTTAGGGGAATTGTTGCCAGCCTGTGTTTGGGGGAGGGAGGAATGGGGGAAAAGGGAGGGGAGGAGGAGATGGGCCTCCGGCGCTTTCACTGACCGAAGGAAACGCAACAATACAAACACTGTTACTTCAAGTCGGTTTTCTGTGAGAGGATGGTACTACCCCGGTTGAGCCGACCAATTCATGCTGAACCCAATAATAGCTTCAGCGTGACTCTACCACCTACTCAGTTAGTTGAGCATTGAGTTCCAGAGATTCAGGTACTAGTATGTTATCAACCACTCTCGTCCAACTAGCAATTTAGTGTGTACACTGCTGCATTGCTGCAAAAGGGGATGATGATGTTCTGGCAGTTGAATATTGCTTATGCTTTCTTACCTATATCTGTATATGCACTAGTTACGTATGTTAGATTTATAATTGAACAAAATAAAGTTACCTACACAACAACTGACACTATAAAATAGAATACATAGGTTTCGATGTGCATAAAGATATCTAAGTCATTTTAGGGATTTGTTTCTAATATTTAATTGGTAGTAGTCAAATGGAATTAGTTAATTTGCTAATTCCAATTAGTTAGTACTACCCCGGGCGAGCCGATCCATTCATGCTGAAACCAGTAGTAGCTTTAGCATGGCTCTATCACCTCCAACGTGGCTCTACTTTTGTGGCTCTTTTCGTAGGGATTTGAATTTAAGTCGTTGTACGCGACTATAGTCTGGTGGTTAATTTATACTGACGTTAGTCTTGACTTCTACATAGTCTAATTTTAAGTAAAGAGTAAAACTTCTTTCTGGCCATTGATTTCGACTGTGCAATTTTATTGCTACAATTAAATTGTTTAAATGAAAACAAAGCATCTTACACGAGTATGTTGAAGCACGTCATGAAATGGGGCAATTAGGAAACGGATTAGTTTAGTGGTTGTGTTGCCTAGTGACGTCGACGGAGCCATGTAATCCGATTAAGATAATTGCCGAAAACCTTATCGAACGGTAAATCGGAGGCTTCTTAACTCACGTCTATGTACAATGTGTATAATATGATACTTCAATTGAACGCTATTGTTGTCCATATTGTTAAATGTATATATTCATCTAACATTAAGTATAAATTGGTATTTGAATCTTATAATTTTAAAACGACCTTATTACTCTATGAATTGGAAAATATGGACGCAATCTATTTGATATTAAATGGGCAAGGCAGGTCTATAGGTAAGTATAACAGTTACTTACACAACATCTCACACTATAAAATAGAATACGTAGATTTCGATGTGCATAAAGATATCCAAATAATTTTACAGCTTTGATTCTAATATTTAATTGATAGTAGTTACATGGAATTAGTTAGTACGAGTTGAGTTTGATGTTTAACAGTTTTGTTAATTAACAGTTAGTGTTAAACATATCAGTTTAAGAATCTATGCTAAGTAGTAAAATTTTTATGAAATCAATTTGTTTATCCTAATCACCTAACCTAAACTCTAACTTAACTTTTTTCCTTATGTTTGTACGATCCATCACAACAATACGACTTTAAAATTTTAAATGATTTTAAAGTAAATAATATGTACACATCTTTAGTATTCAACACTCAGTCATACCAATAATGTTTTATAATGTTTTTTTTTAAATCATCATCAGCCTGTAAGAGACCCACTGCAGGGCCATAAGCCTCTTCCCGAAGGAAGGTATGGGCATTATCACCACGCCAGCGCACGACGTATTGGCGATTTCAAACTCTGAAGTTACTTACACAACATCTCACACTATAAAATAGAATACGTAGATTTCGATGTTCATAAAGATATCCAAATCATTTTACGGCTTTGATTCTAATATTTAATTGGTAGTTTATTTAATCGTATGGCTGAAATGGAGTAATCCGTTCTATTTTATTATAAATGGAGATTTAATTCTCTCACATTTAATTGGTAGTAGTTACATGGAATTAGTTAGTACGAGTTGAGTTTGATGTTTAACAGTTTTGTTAATTAACAGTTAGTGTTAAACATATCAGTTTAAGAATCTATGCTAAGTTAAGTAGTAACATTTTTATGTAATCAATTTGTTTATCATAACCTCCTAACCTAAACTCTAACTTAGCTTTTTTCGTTATGTTTGTATGATGATCCATCACAACAATACGACTTTAAAATTTTAAATGATTTTAAAGTAAATAATATGTACACATCTTTAGTATTCAACACTCAGTCATACCAATAATGTTTTATAATGTTTTTTTTTAAATCATCATCAGCCTGTAAGAGACCCACTGCAGGGCCATAAGCCTCTTCCCGAAGGAAGGTATGGGCATTATCACCACGCCAGCGCACGACGTATTGGCGATTTCAAACTCTGAGAAATCCACAGTTCTATATTTTTCCCACATACAGTAGTACTATAAGAACATTTCTCAGGTTCAGGTTTCCTCACGATGTTTTCCTTCACCGTCAGCCGATAGTGTTACCAATTTAAATACTTTATGTTACATTGTCATACTTTCAAGTTTTAATAATGTACATGATGATGTTGTCGATGATCGTAAACACCATGATCCTAGATAGGGAATGGCTCTCAAGTGAAGCTGCCGGATCACATCTATAGATGTTTGCAGACAGATTGAATTTTTTTTATATCCCAGTAGGCAAACGAACAGGTGGGTCACTTGATGTAAAGTGATCACCACCGCAGCCGATAGTGTTACCAATTCAAAATACTTTATGTTAAATTGTCATACTTTCAAGTTTTAATAATTTACATGATGATGTTGTCGAAGATCGTAAACACCATGATTCTAGATAGGGAATGGCTCTCAAGTGAAGCTGCCGGAACACACCTATAGGTGTTTGCAGACAAATTTTGATATTGAAGGTGGTAGCTAGCTTTTTTTTATATCCCAGTAGGCAAACGAACAGGTGGGTCACTTGATGTAAAGTGATCACCACCGTCCATAGACACCAGCAACACCAGAGGAGTAGCAACTGCGTTGCCAGCCAGTGTTGGGGGAGGGGTAGAGAGAAGGGGTTGAGAGAGAAAAGAGAGGGGGGAGGTGGTACTCCGGCACCCTAACTAGGCGGACTTAGAAAAAGCCCGACCACTATATTAATGAATTTGGCTAAAAATTGTAATTGATTCAATGACTCAAATTCAATAACTTTACCGCTTTTTCTTTACCGCTGCTGTTACACTGAGTTCTGTAGTTTCGAATCCCACAGATTACAATTATTTGTGATATTCACAAATAGGGCTGTATTTTGTCTGTTAACTAAATGTTTGTAAAATAATTATCCAAATAAAAGCAGCACGATTTCTAGCAGTTCTAATACACCGAGTTGTTTTAATTAATGTTCACTTTAGACTCGATCCCTTTTTTCTGTGAGAAAGAAAAAATATTTTAAACAACCTGGGGAATTAAAAAATCCAGTCTACCAACAATTTGCGAACACAAATATTGATCTCTCAGCTAAAATTTCAATATAATACTCATTGCTATTTATGCAAAATACATAAATACCTATTACTGAGACACGAGTTTTTTAATCATCGCCAAGTTCGTTGATACCATCTTTTAATGCGCAATAGATTAAAGCCTGTGTTGAGGTGTTTCTAAAAGAAAATAAAACCTGTATTTATTTAGTTTACTAAGACTGATTGCATCGTTATCTGCATTATGCCCGAGGCTAATAAGCTCAAGTTCTTATATTAAATGAATTTATAATTTTTCTATAATTATTTGTGAGATAGAATATTCAAGACTTTAGATAGGTACTTTGAGTAAAATGTTATTTCAATTTACTTTTGAAACTTAATGGAAGAAGTGTACTGTTACAAATATTTGACGCTGCATATTTCTTCCTTTGTAGTTTACAGATTTCTATCCAGTTACAGTGTTTGTTTGTTTTTTTTTTAACTGGTTCGGCAAAATGACTGCATAGTACCTAATGGAAAGTACAGTACAGTCTATAAATATCAGCGACTGTCGGTCTTAAAAAAGTAAATTTTCAAAAAAAAGTATTAACCGACTTCAATATCAATCAAAAACCCATAAGGCACTAAAAAGCTGAAAATAATCAGTTTATCAAATTAAATAAAACATATGAATATGTGTGCTACCTAGAGATGTACTGGAAGTCGGTACCAACCAAAATTTTTGTATCACAGAGACGCGAGAGTGGACTTAAACTTTGTACCTTTGTAGATGATATGATTTTCGGTTTGGTTACGTCGTTCACCCAGTCCAAAGTTATGAGGTGACAAACATAAAAAAAAACAGTCTAATTGATAAACTCCTCCTTTTTTTGAAGTCGGTTAAAAAAAACGGCAGTTGTCGTTATAACAACGGCATTCGTCGTTATATATGTTTGTTATTTTAAATATGTGACTATACGTTACTTTGGACTTCTGCCTGGAATTGATTTTCCGCTGCCACGACTCACTGCAATAAAGTGTTTTGCAACAAAGTCTTGTTGCACTGGAAATTAGCAGCGGCCAATCATATCCAAGCGGATATGCTAAATAACGTCCACTCGAATATTTAATGACGAAATTCCGCAAAGTAACACCTTTATCACTCAATTTGGGTATTTTAAAATTAGTACTAATAATTTTACAAATGTTCATATACCAGGCAACTTATTATGAAACTGCTCAGGTTTTTTAATCAGAATATTAGTATGTGTAAAACAAGTTCAATGTAAATATCTCCTTGAACGTTACAGAAAGTTACGGGTTTTATAGTAATGTGACATATTATAATTTCGTCAAAATAGGAAAATATTAGAAACTTATATTACTTTGAATCCCAATTTAATGATATTGATACCCGATACGTACATTAATAGTTTATAGCTCTATATATACGTTTAATTTTTCCCATAATTTGTAGTTAATGTCTGTCTATTATAGAGGACTATATTATACATCTCTGTTATATATTGGTCATGATCTTGACATTATTTTTTTGTCAATCTGTCTGTTTGTATGTCCGTTCAGATGTAATTAGAAAACGGCACATGGGAAACTTCAGCCGTTCCTTAGTTGTTAAAATTGTCAACAAGTTCTCTAAGAATCATAAATATATTTTAAAACCAGATTTTATTTTATTTCAACATCTTAGTATGTCGCGATTTTTTTTATATCATAGGAGGAAAATGAACATGTTTTCCTGATGCACCTGATGTTAAGTGATCACCGCCGTCCATAGACAGGGGTGTCACAAGTGCGTTCCAAACCTGTGTTTAGTAGTGGAAACGGGGGAGAGGGGGTCGGGAGGTGGGCCTCCAGTGCTCTCACTGACCGAAAGAAACGCAACAATGCAAGCACAGTTACTTCACGTCGGTTTTCTCTGGGAGGGTGGTAGTACCCCGGGCGAGCCGATCTATTCATGTTGAAACCAGTAATAGCTTCAGTGTGGCTCTACCACCTACAAAATCGGTATAATTGTTTTAATATAATTTAACATGGAAGAATTTGCAGTTGATTGCTGTTAAATTCATCATTTACTTTGCTTTAAGAAAACTAGAAATAATATATGACTCGAAGACAAAATAATGTCTAGAAAACAATCATTGCATAAAAACATGTGTGGAGCCATGGGAATTGTCAGGCGAATTATAAAATCCTTTATATGTAGATATTTAATATGATAATTTTAAAGTCACTTAACTACGGCTTATAATAAGGTATATTGGTATTTTTTGTTATAATTTTCATTAGATACGAAAATAAAATATATCTCTATTTTAATATAAATTTCTCGAGAATAACCAAATTATCCTTTCAGTGACATTTGAGTACATATTTACTGAAGCAAGTATATATTTTGCTTCGATTAGCACGTCTTGTTTGAACTTAATTAAGAGCACACGTTGGCTCAAAATGAACTTCGAGTGCTTAAGATCAAAGAGCCGGTGCTAATATTTGCAAACGTCTATGAAAAGAAGTCATTGGCACCGCACTAATATACTCGGGTATAAAATAATATCAGTGAACTTATTTTAAATAAATATTTCAATTTTAAAATTATTTTATCAAATTATTCCATAATTAGTATTTTTTGTTACTATGAGCATTTAAATGTTGGAAAAATGAAACGGAAAACTGAATAGTACGGACATTTATAGTCAAAAAAACTCAATATAAAAAGAGAGTTGTAAATAATAAATCTAGTTACAAATTCTCCAATAAATGTTCATATCCCCATTTACATTACATATATGAACTCGTAGATATTTACACAATATAATTCTAATTGAAGTTTTTATTACAAACTAGCTGACCCGTGCAACTTCGTCTGCATCAAATCGTTTATCATCGGTTTCAATTGTATTTTTAAAGGCGAAAATTTTTAATAAACCTAAAACCCGATAGCAGCCACACCTAACCTTTCCAATTGTAAATCCAAACTACCAAGGGACTCACTCAAACATATAACCATATGGTATGTGAGAAATTTTGTAAAATAAGCCTACAACACTTTCGAAGTTCAATCTACCGGGTTCAATTAAAATAAAAACTAATCTACATATATTGGCGGTAATGTAAAAAAACCCATGAGAGGTCTATGGATCCCCAGTTGGGACGAAGTTCGTTTCCCTTTTTGTAGACGTTTACAATACAGTCAGTATAGTTTACATTATAAAATATCAAGTTGATAGAATTAGATTGTAAATTAAATAAATTAAACACTGAATGATATCATAACTATTTTCAACTTGTATTAAAACTTTTTGACACTCCATTGTATTAAAGAAAAATATAAATATTAAAAAGATATGAGCCCGACGCGTCAACTGTCACTTGCCTGTAACTATTCGTCTAAACTAATATCGGTGTTATTACAAAAAAGTTAAATACGTATTGAATACTTGCTTTGAAAAGGTTTCGTATTAAATGCACGGCGCTCGCCCGAGACAAGTTCGCGTTATCCTTTTTGGCAAGTCTAAACTAACGTAACCAAACCGAGACAAAAGAGCAAGATGGCGAACATTCAGCACCGCGGTGCATTTAATACGAGACCTTTTTAAACCAAGTATTCAATACGTATTTAACTTTTTTATAATAACATCGAGATTATCTGAATAAATGCTAAAGTGAAATTCCATAATTGAACAGGAATCGCAAAAGTTAGTAATAAACTGTTTAATTAAAAATTGAATTTCACTGACATGATAAAATAAGTAAGGACATTTTAAAAATATTCCTGAAGTACAACGGATTAAATAAAAATAAAATTAAGTATATACTCAGTTTGCGGTTCTTTTTAGCTCGTTTTTCTGTTTACACGGAATTCTTAGGACTTTTAATTAACTTGTGGGATAGTTCTTTCACGCTTCTCTTAAGTTGCTTCATTTATATCTTATTCCAGAAAGGGTGCGATTTACGCCAATACTTTTTATAGCTAAAAAGTGTTTTAATTTGTATAGTAAATTATAAACAGTATTGTCCTTTAAAAATATATATGTTATATAAGGTATGTATGTAAATTATATTGTAAAGTTTTTGCTCGTTTTTCATGAAGCTTAAGTCAATACAGGCGCTGAAGTCAATCGCAGTGTTTGTACACAGCTTTGCATATGAAAGTATGAAAATTTTTCGCAACCATTGTTCTTATGCATGAATATTCAAAAGCGGAGAAACAATAGTTAGCTATAAATATATATGCGATAGCTGCACATAGCCTAACGTTATTTACACTTTCATAGTTAAAATCTTGCACCGTTTTATATATAAATGAATTTGCTATGGTTAAAATATTTTTTCTTAGTTTTAATTTTTCACGAGTAGGGTAGCTGTACCCAATATAATACAAAGTAATATGTATTTAAAGAGTTAAATTAAATTTAAACAAAAAAAAATCGCAATTTAAACCTTTAAAAAAGTACCAGAATGTCTTTGATCACAGTTAAGTAGATACTTACATAGTCTTGGATTATCATAAGGCTGTCAATATCTCAATTACAATACATTTGATATTAGATTTTGAGGAGTGCTGTGATGTCTCTACGAAATCCAAGGTCCAAATTAAATGGAATCCAATTGAAAATATCTTCTTTCCAATAAAAAAAGGTTCTTCCAAATCGGTTTATAAGTGACTAAGTTCTGAGGTATTAAAAATTTAAAAACATACCAGCAAGTTGAATTGCAGAACTTTATACGACATGTGACTGATAAAACATGACTGCTATTTTATCCAATGTGAAAGCAAAATTCATGTTAAAAACTTTTTTTTCATTAATTTCCCCGGGTTATAATTAGTACAAAATAATAGACATACATTAAAAATATGTTCTGTTACTAGAATGTAAAATTATAACTGAAGTATATTATTAAAAAGAATTCATATTTTAGGTAAAAATATCATAAAAGTCAATAATAATAATAAAGTAAATATCTAGGTCACAAAATTATCCAGTTTATAAAAATTTAAAAACATACCAGCAAGTTAAATTGCAGAACTTTATACGACATATGACAGATAAAACATGACCGCTATTTTATCCACTGTGAAAGTAAAATTCATGTTAAAATTTTTTTTTTCATTAATTTCCCAGTATTATAATTAGTAAAAAATAACAGACATACATTAAAAACATGTTCTGTAACTAGAATGTAAAATTATAACTGAAATATATTATTAAAAATAATTCATATTCTAGTTAAGAATATCATAAAAGTCAATAATAGTAATAAAGTAAATATGTAGGTCACAAAACTATTCGTTTCCAATTTCATTTATAAATTTCAAATATTTAAAAAATATAAAAATGTGATTCGATTAAACAAAGAAAGATATATATATATATATAATGTCTACCGATTTATTTGTGATGTTAGGGTCCAACACCCAAACCTTTGAACGTCTTAAGAGGAATGTGTGAGATAGCAAATAGAAACAATAGTAGAAGTGTACACATCAAGCGACGAAATATTGCAATAAAGGAGAGAGACGATCCCACACAGCCGGCGGCCACAAGTTTCCAATAAGTAATTAAAATCAAGAGACGCGAAGATTACGGTCCCTATGTCTCAAAGACGAGATATTTATTCGACAGTATTGGTACACTTGGAAATCTTACAGTTTCCTTTTGTCCATTATTATTATGTTGAAGACTGGAATTGTTTGAACCCAGCGATACTAACTTTACTCTAGAAAGTTATATCATAATACATTTTATATATAACTCATATATAACAATTATAAAGTTAGAATTAATCTATAATATCTATACTAATATTATAAAGCTGATGAATTTGTTTGGTTGAACGTGCTAATCTTAGGAACTACGGGTCGGATTTGAAAAATTATTTTGGTGTTAGATAGCTCATTTATTGAGGAAGGCTATATCATTATGCTGAGACTAATAGGAGCCGAGCACTAATGAAAAATATTTTCAAAATCGGCGAAGCTTAAGAGTTAGCTTAGCAGAGAGCTTAGAGAGAGCTTAGCAGTTAAGTATAGCTAAAGCAAAAATTATTCATTATAGGAGTTTTAATATCGTTTCTACAGTTGTTAAATTACAGTGTCAGTGTTGAGTAGTGATAGTGTTGGAGTGCGTATTTTTAAAAGTATTTATTACAATATATGTTACAATGAAAACATATACTGTTATAATCTATAACCCATAGATTCAGAGAGAAAAGTAAATAAGTAAATGGACTTATTACGTTTGGATGATTTTATTAGTCACTGTTTTTTTACATTACCCTAAAACGGCTGTACTTATTTGGCTAATTCTTTTTACTAGTGGGCGCCCAGTGGTCGACATTCGACCATAGTTCATTGAATTTTTAAAGTTTGAACTTTATTGGGGTTCTTTTATGAATGGCATCGACTTCAAATATATAATTATGTAGTTCAAATATCAATATTTTTTATTTAATTCAGTTAATTTAATAATTCAGTTATTTTTCGCTTTTTACTGCCCTATTAGTTTTTCACAACGAAGGCGGTTTATTTTTTTATGTAAAAAAAAATATTTCTCCATTTTTAGTGTTCATAAATATATCTGATTTGTAATGAGTATAATAAATCGGTTCCAATTTCACGAAAATACGTAGAGACGAAGTGGGTGAAAATCAAATAAACGATATTTCACCCCCTTAGGGGTTGAATATTTTCTACAAATTTATATGAGATTACTGCTGAATATAACTAATATAACAAGAAAGAATCATTAAAATCCGTTCATAATTTGCGGAGATATTGATCAACATACATAAAATAAAAACATACAACCGAACGTAGTAACCTCTTCCTTTTTCGAAGTTGATTAAAAAATACATACAGTCGAGCATAGAAACCTCTTTTGCAACCTTTCTTGAAGTCCGTTATTGACAGATGTCAAAATGTCTTTTTTATTTACATGTGTGTATATGTTGTGTAAAATTGAAGCAGTAGTGTGAGTAATGCATATTTTAATTAATTTAATGTACTTCTAATGCATTTCCTTCACAACCTTTTTTGAAGGTCTTTATTGACAGATGTCAAAATGTATTTTTTATTTACATGTGTGTATATGTCGTGTAAAATTGAACCCACACCGTTGCGCAGGGACGTCGAGCCGTATCGAAGCCTCCAGTCAAGTACGAGTGTGCTATTAACCCACTTTCGCTAGATCCTCGTTTATTATTCAGTCCAGTGTGCCGCGTATATATTAGTTTTCTGATGTATACTTAGGGTTATCACTTTTTCTTTTAGTGCAAAAATTATAATGATGGTTAAAGGTAAAAAGTATATAATACACTAGCTGATTACCGCGACTTTGTCTGCGTCGTTTATCGTCTCAATTGTTTTGTTATATCTCAAAGGCAGCAGGTATTACGCAGCGTTTTCGACGAAAACTCCGAGCTGGCTAGACTTTTTCCGACACTTCCAACATTTATCCGTCATATTTCAACCAATTTACAAAAACTCTTGACAAGTTATTTGCCTAAACCTTGCTCGTCAATCGCTCTATCTATTAATAAAAACCGCATGAAAATCCTCGTAGTAGTTTTTGAGTTAATTGCGAACAGACAAACAGACGCGGCGGAGGACATTATTTTATAATATGTAATGGTTTTATGGTGGTAGAGCCACGTTGAAACTATTACTGGTTTCAGCTTGAATGTGTCGGCTCGCCCGGGGTAGTACCACCCTCTCATAGAAAACCGACGTGAAGTAACAGTGCTTGCATTGTTGCGTTTCGTTCGGTCAGTGAGAGCGCCGGAGACCCATCTCCCCTCCCCTCTCCTCTCTCCTCTCCTTTTCCCTCCCCTAACCCTTCCCCCCGAAAGATGGCAACGCACTTACGACTCCTCTGGGGCTGTTAGTGTGCATGGATGGTGGTGATCACTTAACAACAGGTGACCCACCTGTTCGTTTGCCACCTATAACATAAAAAAAAAAATCTTCCTCTTATATACTCATTCTTAATTTTATTCATTCTAGTCACACCACACATCCACCTTAACATTCGCATCTCTGCCACATGTAATTTTCTCACATCCGTCTCTTTCGTAGCCCAGCACCCAGATGCATACAGCATGGCTGGTCTTATCATAGTTTTATAAAATTTCCCCTAGAGTTTCAAAGGCATAAAACCATTTCACAATATGTCATATAATTTAGATTTAACCATAATGCCTACTCCAATAAAAAACACACACTGTATAATCGGTAATCGACTAAAACTTTGATTGATGTATGCCTGGTAAACATGTATGTTTCAACAACTCGTATATGTATGAATAGTTAGTTTAGCTTAGGTTAGCTCAGATATCAGGCAACAGCACAAGCCGAGGTGTGCCGCGCACCCTTGAGCTAGTTGTCAAATAAAATCGGCTGAGTGCCTTAAGCGCTCGCCTTAGTAGTCCGGTGAAGCTGTTAAGACCTTACTAGGTCAAGAGCATAGTCAGTTCGAAAATAAAAAAAAAAACAATTTTTTCGAAATCGATTCAGAAATTTAGTTAACTATAATATCTGCTAGTTTTTTTATGTATTCTTCCTAAATCACTTATACGTACGAATGTACGACATAACTTATACGTACTCATATTTCAAAGATCATGTAAGTCACGCAACGTCAGTCATATAAACAATATTGAAAATGTAATTGGAACGTAAGAGTAAAGTGACGTATGTCAAAATGTATTATGTTGAAGACTGGAAGTGTTTGAACCCAGCAATAATAACTTCACTCTAGAAAGTTATATAATAATACATTTTATATATACATCATATATAACAATTATAAAGATAGAATTATGTAATCTATACTAATATTATAAAGCTGAAGAATTTGTTTGTTTGGTTCAACGTACTAATCTTAGGAACTACTGGTCCGATTTGAAAAATTACGCTGAGACTAATAGGAGCGGAGCACAAATGAAAAATATTTCAAAATCGGCGAAGCTTAAGAATGAGCTTAGTAGTCAAGTATAGCTAAAGCAAAAATTATTCATTATAGGAGTTTTTACAGTTGTTATATTAAAGTGTTAGTGTTGTGTCAGTGTTGAGTAGTGATAGTGTTGGAGTACGTGTTATTAAATGGAAGTATTTATTACAATTTATATATTACAATGAAAACATATACTGTTATAATCTATAACCCATAGATCCAGAGAGAAAAGAAGATAAGTAAAAGGACTTATTACGTTCAGATGAATTTATTAGTCGCTGTTTTTTTACATTACCCTAAAACGGCTGTACTTATTTGGCTAATTCCTTTTATATCATGTTTCTAATTATCAGGATAAGGTTTGTATGAAAATGATATCGTGTTTCAAGTTATCAGGATAAGGGTTGTATGAAAGAAAATGGCTTGAAATATTGTACGGAAAAGTGATCAATATGGATTTAAAAAATCTCCATATAAAGACTGAGTGAGTGATATAGAATACATTACAAAAATGTTAAAAAATATATGTAGGGGTGAGGAGCAAGTCCTTGCGTTACATATATTCTTGGGATGCCCGTCTGTGAGAATATAAAACTGTTTGTTAGATCACATTTATTTTATTTCTATGTTATAATAGTGTTGTTGTGTAACCTAAGTGCTTGAAAGCGACTAACAATCCAAGTATTTAATAAATATAATTTTAACTCAGATGTGTGCACACATAGTAAGTAGGGCGACACGCAATGTACGTAACCGTACAATATAGTCAGAATTGATAGATTGACGTTTAGTTGCTTAGTTGCTATTTTATTTAGTTACATAGTCGTAGTAAAGGGAAGATTTGGCCCCACTGTCTTCGTTATTATAACCAAGCGAAGCCGGGGTGTGCAACTAATAAAAAATAAAAACAACGAGGAACATAAACAGACTCACATAAATCTCCGATAGCGGTCCACAGGTATCCGGAAAGGATTACACGAGATAAAATCGTAGAATACACGAAATGTTATTAAAGGTCTGCCCTTGTTTATTTGCGCCACTGTTCACAGAATTTTTATGAAGTACAGTGCAAATAGCAAGTACAAACATTAATCTGCTTTGAACAACACAGAAGATGTAAAAGGGACTACGCAAAGTCAATATTTTCTTAGGGGACAGAGATCTTGCTGGTATACTCTTGGCGACAATTAGAGCGTGATATGATTTTTAGAGTAAACTTAATTTACGTGATTGTTAATGTTAAGTCAAAGTTAATACTGTATTAATGAATTTGTTATTTGATGTTTCCATTAATATTAATATACTATATTTATCTAAATTACTTTCTCTATTTGAACTCTTAAAATAAATGCATATTAGTAAATCAGTGCATGTAATTTTTTTTCTCAATTCTCTTACAAAACTGTATTATAACGGATGATGATGACCATGTCCTCTTTGATGTATCTATCAATTGCCCTGTTAACATATTAAATTATTCGACCTGTGTAGTTTCAAAAAAAAAGTTGAGGCAGTCGTAAGGACTGTCGACAGAAGTGAAAGTCAAACCAATGAAATAACTGTTTTAATTTTTTAATGTCATAGCAGGCAAACCAACAGGTGGGTCACCTGATTTTAAGTGATCACTACCGTCCATAAACACTAATAACACCAGGGGAGTCGAAAGTGCGTTGCCAGCCTCTGTTTGAGCGAAATGGAGGGTGGGGGAGAGGAGAGAGGAGGTCCTCCGGCGCTCTCACTGACCTAACGAAACGCGACAATGCAAGCACTGTTACTTCACGTCGGTTTTCTATGAGAGGGTGGTACTACCCCGTGTGAGCCGACCCATTCGTGCTGAAACCAATAATAGCTTCAGCGTGGCTCTACCACCTACGTCTGTGTTTCCTTTGAGTTTTTAACTTAATTATAATATGAATTACAATATTTTAATTTCTTAATTAGTATATGGAAATTATTAACATTAGTCTGGTTTTCACATCTATTAGCACTCTGAACAATAATTATATACATTTTTCTAAAGTCTATTAATCAATCAAACATGATAAGCTGCGATATATCGATATTACATGTACACAGGCCTCTATATTACGCGTCCCTAGTCTGACGTGCAATACGATCGGTCACGCTTATTAGTATATCATGACGCGAAATTGTAACTTTATCGCCTATCAAAAATACCACTCAACACGCGTAAAGAAGTTTTCATTTCAAAAATGGTTTGATATTATCATTACGGCATTATGACGTAAGAGTGATTTTTGAAAAGCAAGTATTTAGATGATATTTAAACATAGAACACGTTATAAAATTAATATTTTACACTGACATTAAATCATAATTATTCTCATAATAATATTCAGAGGCAAAGCAACTCAACTGTTCAACCCTTTAATAATATATTAAGGTACGACGCAAGTAATTCAATTTGAGAAGTCGTTAAACAATCGATGCGTGTCTTCATTATTAAATTCTGTTTTAGTTTAAAATGTGGTTCGTATAACTATAATGTATTGCCGCCGCTTGCTAACTGATTTATTGGCGATGTCTCAAGGGGTGGGTGGGATCTTTGTGAGTAAGCATTTTGCTTTAACCTCTTACTTACAAATGCGATTATACAGGTTGTAACAAAATACTCTACTAAATTAAATTTATATTGGTATATTATACAGTATGTCAATTTTAATAATACTATACAAATTTGAAATTTGTAGGCACATTTTCGAATAAGACTTTTTAAAATAAAAGTTATTAGAAATCCTAACTAATACATATAATAAATGCGAAACCGTGTTTATGTGTCAGTTACGCTTGACATTTTGCGTACGCGTTGTCAGAGGAATAGAAAAAGACTTTTTTTAAATGTCATAGTTGGCAAACGAACAGGTGGATCACCAGATGTTAAGTGTTCACCACCGTCTATAGACACTAACAACACCAGGGGAGTCGAAAGTGCATTGTCATCCTGTGTTTGGGGAAAGGAAGGGAAGGCGGAGAGGCGAGGGGAGGGGGGAGGTGATCCTCCGGCGCTCTCACTGACTGTACGAAATGCGACAATGCCAGCACTGTTACTTCACGTCGGTTTTCTATGAGAGCGTGGTACTACCCCGGGCGAGCCGAACCATTCATGCTGAAACCAGTAGCAGCTTCATCGTGGCTCTACCACCTTAAAATAGGTAGTTACATAAAATGCCGAGAGCAAAAGCCAGTAGTTATGTAAATTATTACAATTTTCCAACATGTCAACAAATATTTTTATGACAGCATTATCACATTTTCTAACGTTGTTATGAACAAACTGAAGAGAATATTTTTACTAATAATGAAAAAAGACAACCGTTATTTATTATTAAATTAATAACATATAAAGTCGGCAATATAATAAAACACAAAGTACCTAGTCTTTAATTTATATATTTGTGATAGTATGTTTTTTTAAATAATATTATAAAGACCAAACAGGCTGCACGCCTGATGTTAAGTGATCACTGCAGCATATATCTATATATAACTGCCTTCGAAAGCATCACAATCTTGAAGCTAGATAAGTTGCTACTGAATCACGTTATTTCGTTTTTATTAATTGTTGTCAATTATTCTGCTGTTTTGTATCGTGACGTTGAGTGTGAGTAACGTGAAGCGGCTCTACCACACCTATTGGTTACCTTAGTCCAATGAAGCTGTTAAGACCTTGCTTGGTCAATAGCGTAGTCAGTAAGAAAAAATAAAAACCTATTGGTTACCGTATAATACTTGCTTGTTCTCACGTTGCAATAACATTGGCCAATCATCGTCATTGCTAGTAGTAATAATTATTCCACTAAGAATAATATGTTAGATACAGTATTAATCCGTTACCATTGGTTGAGTTCACTGCAAATTGGCGTAACATAAAAAGTGAATTAGTTATCTTAATCTTATTATCTCATAATTTTGAAAAAGTGAAGACTGTAAACTTTTGTTAATGTCTTTTTAAAAGTAATTAAGCGGATTAAAAGTTATGATAAATTGTGTTTTAAATTCTTGCTAAGTTTTAAGCGTCTAACGAGAGGAATGTTGAAACTGAAGTATATTTTTAACCACAAAATGGCGAAACATTTCTATAATAACTTTGAAACAGCCTATATATGAATCATTTGGCTGTAGTCGAAAACGTAATCAAAAATATTACGTTTCAATCGAACTTGGATTTTGATTAAATTACTTGAATTTTTTTTTTCTCGAACTGACTACGCTATTGACCTAGCAAGGTCTTAACAGATTCACCGGATTACTAAGGCGAGCGCTTAAGGCACTCAGCTGAAGAATATTTGAAAAGGTGTGTTATTTTTTAATGAAAATCAACTAACTAATGCACATAACTTTGTTCCTCTGAAAACGCTTTTAATTATTCACGTAAACTATATATGTCTTGCTTATTTGGATTAATAGTAGCCGACTTTCTATTGTTTTGAAATTTTCAATTAACAGTGCTTGCATTGTTGCATTTCGTTCGGTTAGTTGTATGTATATGGTGGTACACTTATCATTCTTTCAAGAGTTAATAACAGCTGTAAAAATTTGAACTGAAAAACAAATGAATGATTCCCGAGGATATAGAATACGTATATCTACTTAGTCGTTCATTTTTGTATATAAGACTAGCATCTCCTCGTGACTTTATAATTATCACTTGTAATATAAAAAAGGAATATGAATAAAGCATAACCTTTACATCTCAGAGTGAATGTAGATTATTGTAGAATGTTTTCAGTATTTTCTAAGGTTTCTTCGTAGAATCTAACAAATTATACCTGTTTGTAAAAATAGCAGAGAAGTATAGATTATATGAATATTGACCTTACACACCTTTACCTTACGTACATAATATGGTATATTAAACAAATATTTCTACATTATTTTAGTTATTTGCTGTAATCTGGCAATATTGCACTAAAATCGCAAGCATTCATAATGCTATATTTTACTAAAAAAATCACAATTTAGGGCAAATCGAAATTTACAGGCCATTACTGAGCAGTTTAATATTAATTTTATGAAAGACATAAATTTAGGTTATATGACAAATAAAGTATTACTTTTTTGATATTGTAAAGAATTTAAGAAAGAATTTAAGAAGAAAAATTTAAGAAGTTTAATAATTTTATTGCGTTTTAAACAGTTTGCCAATGGTTTCGATAGCACAAATTCATCACATTATTTTTAGATGTACTTATTTGGTTCTAATCAAGAAATTTAATTATTTAAAATAAAGAATGTTCCAGACATATTTTATTAGTATTTATATACGAGAACTAAATATTAAATCTATAACTATATGCTTTATCTGGATTAATTATAGATTGTTTCTTACATATTTTATCAATTGAAGGATGGTAAGTGCCACTTGGCCCCTATAACCGTTTTAACGTCACTAATTAGCACATACGAAAAAGCCAAATAATATGTAACCTATTCCCCGAAAGATCCTTTATTCTATTCCTGTAAAAATCTCGTAAAGATCCGTTTAAATATTTTGGAGAATAATTCAAACCGAATCAATTTTATTTAAATTAAATGTTAGCAAACTTTTATATTGAAATTTATATTTAGATAATATTTTGTTTTCCAAGTTTACCTAAATAGATATATTTTTAGAAAACATTAAGCCTATCTCGGTTTTCCTAATATTTATAAATACATGACAACGTTTCATCTATTTCGTTGACACTTTATAAATAATCTTTGGAAATAAACAAAAACACGCTCTTAAAATATACATCCATTTGCTTATTTAAATGATAAGCACTCCGTTTGCTGGTTTATTCAAGATTATAGAGACTTTGGCGACTAAAGCTAATTGCAGTTGTTGGAGTTAGCACGGTTCCCGACAAGATCTGCTAAATCCCCGAATGAGTGTTAAAAGATTTATATCAGTGAACGAGAGCGATGCCGGGCCCTAATCCCGGAGTCCGCGGCAGGAAATTAAGACGTTTTGAATCTTCCCCGCATTGCGCTGCTTATGGCTCTTGAGGAAATATTGTACGCCCGCTGGAATATGAAGGGTCAATTTACCAGCTTTTAACGCATTACGAAAGATTAAAATTCAATTGGGTTTATCGTAATGAGAGTAATATTTGAAAACGAACGAATATTTCAAAATATAAACTTTTACGTCCTTGATCTATTTAAGAAATAGATTTTAAAACTATCTAGCGCTTGTTATTACTTTCTTGTGGCAATGCTTTTGTTGTTTCTTGGTAGTATGTTTTATCCGCATTCATTGTGAATTGTGATCTTTTTTATAATTTTAATAAATACCTACTAAATCGTTTGATCGATATTAAGTTTTGGGGTGTAAGGGGTTTCGAATAACATCATAAGGCTTGAGACACTCAAGCCAACCTCACCTGTACGTGGTGCACCCTGCTGAATAACGAACGAGGCAATGGCGAAATGGTAGGGTTTTACAGCCTGGCTGGGTCGAAACCACCACGTATATAGCGAAAAAGCCCATCATAGTCATTCGCTTCTGCGGGTCTCGTTTCGGGATCAACCTATGCATATCCAGTTTTTTGCAGGCCGGCATGATAGCGGTGACTAGTGATGGATAGTGTGTCACTCGGTGGTCGCCATTGTTTTTGGATTGTAACTGTGCTTACCATCAGGCATAGTGCAGTCGTTTTGTCGTGCTACAATAAAAAAATAACTTTCTTCTGTTACATTTTATAATTACTGCTTAATCCCGTAATTACACATCGCCCAGATAATGCTACAAAAAGTCAGCTTATCTACCAGTTAAACTCTTGTCAAAAAGTTTCGTGGATTAATCCGGATAAACAGCTCAGCAGATGTTTCAATTTCATCTATAGGTATAGACTGAAATAAATAACACAGGTGTACGCTGTGAAGGTTGATCAAGTTTTCAGTTTAATTGATTATAAATATTACGACTTTCTTCTCGAATAAATTTTTACAAGCTTACATAAAACTCATTTAGTTTTTACTGTGGCTCAGGAGTAGATAAGTAGGTACCTATTATTTAATGAGAATGGAGTTCCTTTGAGGCTCAATCATCTTAAAACTACTGAAGCCATTGGTATATAACTATAACAGTCTGGTGCGGTAATTTTCGTAGATCTTACAAAGCGACTTTTTTTTTGTCGTAGCACGGCAAACTGACTGCACTATGCCTGATGCTAAGCACAGTACAATCCAAAAACAGTGGCGACTGTCCATCGTCGGTCGCCACTGTCATGCCGGCCTGCAAAAAACTGGATATGCACAAGCTGATCCCGAAACGCGACCCGCAGAAGCGAATCACTATGACGGGCTTTTTCGCCATATACATGGTGGTTGCGACCGAGTCAGGCTGTAAAACCCTACCACCCCGCTTTCGCCATTCCCTCGTTCGTTATTCCGCAGGATGCACCGTGCAGGTGAGGTTGGCTTGGATGTGGCAAGTCTTATGATGTTGTTCGACACCCCTTACACCCTTATTTTTTGGATACCATACTATTCTTTTTAAATATTCTTAGTGAAGCGGGCGGGTATCGGCTACTATTTGTATACATTGAACGAGTGGTATAGATATGCTTATTGTATCCGATTGTTTCACGACAACTATTAGGGTTTCTGCTGCGTTAGTTACAAGCGTATCAGAAGATCGGTAGGGTGTTTTTTTTAATACTATTGGCAGCAAACGAACATGCGGGTCACCTGATGGTAAGTGATCACCACCGTCCATGGACACCTGCGACACGAGAAGAATCACAGATGCGTTGCCGGCCTTTGAGAAAGGAATAGGCTCGTTTATTGAAAAAAAGGCAGATTGTATTGTTCTGGAAACGCTGCCGCTGAGAGTTCATTCCAGACAACTGTCGTACGCGGAAAAAACGCACGTGAGAAGCGCAAAGTACGCACGTCTGTATCAAAGTGGATTACTACCAACGTGGACACAGGGATAAAACTGTTACAGTGACTTTTTTTTGTTCCCGTGTATATCCAGCCAAAGAGTGTCTTACAGGCTGCCAATGACTGATGTTAAATTTCTCGTCGATTGGTTAACCCTCAGCCAACGTGCCGTCAATTATTTTTTAAATATTTATTAACAAGTATACTACACTTTTAAAGTCTCATATATACTTTATGTCATATTAGTTATTCTCGTTATTAGTAGAAAGTGTAGACAAAAAATCATGTTAAACACAGATGATGTCGTTTAAAAATATCCCTTATTCTGTTTATTCAAACTACCTGTGAATATTCAGGTTCGGAGTAAAGGTTGTTGATCGCTAATATACAGGTAGGTATTATAGTATATATAGCGCGCCGTGTCGCCTCCCTTCGTTAGAAATAGAGTAAAACCACTAAAGCGAGACACTGATTCGATTTCACGTTGAACGCCCATACTTGGTGCCGTAGTAAATCTCACTCGGTGATGTGATTTATGGTAATTTAATTTATCGACGGCGTTTTGCTTGGTATGTGTCTAAACGCACTTTAATTATCTCTAAGTTTAGCTTGGAAGGTGGTCTCGTTTTCGTAAACAGTCTAAATAATCTGTATAAACAAAAATCAATTGCCGAACATACGTAAGTACACCACTTCAGAAGCAACCCCTTTTTAGCTAATATTTTTTTTGTTATATTTGTATTTTTTTCAGGACAAGGTTTGTGTAAAAGGAATTGTTTGAGAAATCGTAGAGAAAAGTGAAAAATTTCGTTTAATAAATTTCCATATAAAAAGTGAGTGAGTGAGAGTATACAGTAGGAAGTTCTTCAAAAATATTGTCAAAAGTGACAGATTGGCAGTCAGGTTAATTAAATGATCGTTTTCAAAAAACGTTATTTTTTTTTGCTTTTGAGAGTCTTTATTTCATGGTTGCTGGTTCTTATGCAAGTGGCTTTATTGTTACATGCAAACCATGTGTTTTATCTGCATTAATTGTGGCCAGTCCTTAATTGTATTTGTACTGTTTAACAGCTATAAAACACCTATGTATTGCTCTGGAATCGTAATCTGTCTGCCGGCTAGAGTATTGTTAAAATTAGTTCAACCATTACGGAGATTAAGGCAGAGAAATACCAGACGTTTCGACTTTATTTATACTAAGAAATTGTTTAAACAAATGTCGTGATATTAACATTAGTATTTGGTATTTTTTTCTTTTTTATGTCATAGGAGGCAAATGAACACCTGATGTTAAGTGATCACCACCGTCCATAGACACTTGGGGAGTCGCAAGTGCGTTGCCAGCCTGTGTTTGAAGGAGGGGGAGAGGGGAGG
>MU159995.1:78630-96281 GCA_015888305.1 Antheraea pernyi
GGGGAGGGGGAGGGAGAGGGTATGTGGGTATCTGATGCTCTCACTGATCGAACGAAACGCAACAATGCAAACACTGTTACTTAACGTCGGTTTTTTTGTGATACTACGGGGGGGGGTGAGTCGACCCATTCATGCTGAAACCAGTAATAGCTTCAGCGTGGCTCTACAAAGCGACTAAGTAACTGAATATTATTTAATATTATTGTATTTAATTTGAGTACTTTTATATACAAGTACATTAAGAAAACCAAAGCTATTGCATGTACCACTTGTCAGGACGACATATCGCCAAAATGCCTTTCTGATCCGAGCATGTAAATATTTGAATTCTTTAGACAATAACCTAGATTTATTCTCAGATAGTTTATCATGCCTTAGACAATGTTTATCTAGAGATTTTTTTCCATAATATATTAACTTTGTGTATGTAATCATGTTTTTATCTGTACATCTATATTGATAGCTGTCTTTTCTTTGTTTATTTATAGTTTTTATAATTTGTAATAAGCCTTTGTATGTTATTTATTTGTTATTTTATTAGTGTTAGGTCTAAGTTTTCTTAAAATAAAATAAAATAAAATATGATATAAATGTAGTAGGTTCCATACAAAAGGTCTTAAGTTTCTTCAAATCACTTTTGGTACTATTTCTATGATTAAGAAAGTGTTTCAAAAATGTACAATGTTTAATATAATCGATTTATTTTGTACTAGATATGCCCGCGAATCCGTCTGCGTGGAACCAAATGTAAAAGTACAATGACTACTTTTCTCTCATACTCATTTCGCGGCGTCATTAAAATTACAATAACTTTTAATAGAGTGAACTAATTTTAATGAAACGAAGACGTAGTTATTCTCGAGGATATACTTTTTGATTTTCTTGGTGAGGTTTTATTGTGAAATTACTTTAGCGGTGATGCGTGTTCATACAACAGACAGATATTTCTAATAATGATTGAACTCTATTTTATTACTTATACCCGCTATACCCGCAACATTTTTTTTTTCACAAAAACCGAAAAAGTACTGACACGTAATATTTCCATTTTTATTATATGTGTACATATAAAAGATATAGATTTACGCGAGTGTTTTGATTCTAAGTGGTTAACAAAAAAAGCTTATACATTAATTATTCAACCGCGAGAGAAGCAAATAAACGTCCTCAAAATAATATATCAAAAACATTACGTCCTCTGGAGACACTTTCTTAGAAGCTCACGGCACGTTGTAAGGCACTTCAGCCAAGCCTTTTCAACGTCGCTCCTCGCGGCGCGACGCGGCGGATGCATTTTGTATGAGCTCCGGGAACGCTTTAGATTAAGTTGCTTTAATTATAGTCTACGTAAACAAGGTAACGCAGCGCGTATGTAATCACGATTAGTAATTAGGAGTATGAAAGGGGTAGAGCTTATTTTAGAACTGCGTGTGGTTTCTGTGTGAGCGGGAAACAGAATATTATATAGAATTAAATTTTCTATTACTCTGTCCCGACTCTGTTTTCTTACATAATACAATTTTCTTTTCTCGGTATTTATCGTTCTTAAATATGAATCTATTATATTAAACTCTTCACTAAAGACTCATGGCCTTTAGTCCTAAGTATGTTACTATGATGGGTGTAACGTATGATGCTTACTGGTAGCAGTCCAGACTGACAAAATTGTCAGTGTCGTGTCGTATCAACTGGTAAAGTTTGTGATGTGAAACATCTATTGGCGCGTCTTGGCCGTAAAATCAACCCATATGCCGTCACGGGAAACGACATGACGCTATTTTATGTCGTCATGTCCTCTCTACGCCACCGCTCTCGACATTCTTGTGTGTGAGCACATTAATTCGGTACACTTCATTGCTGCTCTGTATAGATTGCGTAATATTTCTATCAGACTATAATATACTTGACCCGTTTTTATAAACTCTAATATGTTTAATTAGTGTTGCGATTCGTGACGGTCAATTCTGAAGTAAAACTTCTTATGGGCTTTGAAATTCTGATCCTTAATATTTTTATGTGACGAAAATGGTGGGAGTAAGCACTGTGTCGGGTAGAGTGTTGAAAACACCGACTCTCTTCAGATCACCGAAGTTAAGTAACGTTGGGCGCAGTCAGTTCTTGGATGGATGACCGCCCGGGAACACCAAGTGACGTTGGCTTTTTGTTGTATTTCATTCATTATAATGTTTCCCTGTAATACAAAAGCTTCACTTCTATTGTTTGACGACACACCCTATTTTTTTAAATAATAATTAAGTATTTTAAATCGATCATCACTTAATACTTAGATACGTTGTTAAAGCATCCTGTACGAGTCAAGAACACGTGTTATAAGAAAGTTTGTTAATATTTAATGAATTCTCCCGTGAACGGCGTTGATTTGTAGGTGCCTGTGTTTTGCGTTTAATTTGTAACGTAAAGCCGCGAGCCGCTAATTCAATAATTTGACAAGCGAAAGCGTGCTAGAGACATGTAGGGGTCGTGCGTCGTTTGGATAAACTCGGTTCGTAAATTGCTAATAACCATGCGTATTTTCTACAATGTGTAAGGCATATGCCACTAATCACTACATACGAGTATTATAAAATAAAGTCTTCTGGGACGTCTGTCTGTTCGTGTTAAACTCAAAAAGTACTGAATAGATTTTCATGCGATTTTCACCATTAGATAAAGGCGGAGGCCCAACTCCAAACACAGGCTGGCAACGCACTTGCAACTCCCCTGGTGTTGCTAGTGTCTATGGACGGTGGTGATCACTTAACATCAGGTGACCCAACTGTTCGTTTACCACCTATAATATTAAATCTAAAACTTGTAGTAGACTTCCCGATAATAAGCGACGATATAGCGTTTTGACAAGGTTATCATTTAATACTGGCATTCTTTATTTGATATTTGTGCTGTACAAAAGTATTGCCTACAAATGAACTTAATAAGTAATATACTGTGTGTATATATATGATATAAAAAAAATAAAGTGATTCATGGGGAAGGTTTTAGTTTATCATTTGTCAAGGTTTTTTTTTATTATCAGGGCGGGATGACCTCCGCCAGGCCCCCTAGTTACGTCATAATAAAAACTGTTTCATGTTTTTTTTTTCAAATTATGAAACAAATATACATACTTTTACTCATGGTTTCACTCGCGTTAATGTAGATTTGATGTATGAAAGGTACTCTGATAACGTGTATGTAAATTTTAATGAGGATCGGTTAAGTAATTAAGGTATGACAGCGTGAGAAAGAAACTCATTATCGCATTTATAGTATTAGGACTAGACATATCCGTAGTTGCATACTTCTTGTTATTTTTTGTGGCTATTATTAATTGATTTCATTGAATTTTTTGTAGTAAATTAAACATACATTCAGTTTACAATTTTACATTTATACAAATACTTAATAATATACGTGTATATTAATTTAAAAGGTATTAAATCTTTGTAAAAAAATACATAAATGTGTAGAAAAATCGTCTTCAGAATATTTAGGTCAACTAATATGGTGACCCGTCAAACAGTTTTCGTAATCTTTATCAACATTAACCATGCCTGCAACTTCGAAAGCGTTTATTATTCCGTTTTATATTTGCAGTTTTCAAAATTTAGTCATGGCGATCGATTGAACGGTATAAAATTTGATTTGCTGCAGTAACATCTAGTGCTCTGATTTCCAAAGGCCTATGACGACTAGAAAAGGAGTCGATGCCAGCGAAAAAAAAATTAGCAATCCATTAGATGCAAATAAGGGTCAACAATGATGATCCCATTTAAGTAGGTCGTGAATTTAATTTGGCTTACTTTGTATGAAACAATACAAATTCAGTCTACTTAAATACTACCTCTTTATAATATGATGATATTGGATCCTCATATCATCTACATAAATGTTAAAACCACCCTTTCTAAATATCCCCGGGCGAGCCGACTCATTCATGCTGAAACCAGTAACAGCTTCAGCGTGGCTCTACTACCTACAAGTTCAGCGTGGCTCTACCACCGACAATTGCGTTGCGTACTGAATATAGAATATGCAAGTCTAGAATAAGTAATAGTCGCTGAGCTTCCTAAAATATTATTTGCCTATATTGATAGGTGAAGTGAAGCCAACATTTTACTTCTTCACTATTGCAGGCAGATACATTTTCGTAGAATTGCGTACAATCCATACGAATCAATCATCAATCAATCAATCAAATCACAATACGAATTTTGAACCTCCATTTTATTGTCACGTCAGCGTAGACCAAAATCATGGCAAGTGGTGTACGAAAGGAAAAAGTTTTAGGACCTAAAATGTAGTGGAAAGTTATAGATAAATAAATAGGATAAGAACCTTCTTTACAGAAATACAATCGAGTGCTAATTGTTAACTTTCATGGTTATCTGCCATACGGTATTTGGGTTACTCAATCTCATGTATACATCTAAATGCGGAAGTGAGTTTTTTGTTACACATTCCGGCCTTAATTATTGAACCGATCATAATGAATTTGAATACACGTTGTCAACTGTACTTGTGTCCAGAAAAAGTACTGTTTTCGAAGGATCGGTTAAATATAAATTAATGCGAGTGAAACCGCGAACATAAACAATCCCATTTATATATTTAAACTCACGTTTGTTGCAATTTCAACTAAGTGTCTTCTGCGCTGACAATTATATTATCGATTATTTTGAGTACAATTATATTATCGACTAGTCGATACCCGCGCGAACTTCATCTGTGTCGTTTTTATCTAAACATCCTATCCTCTCTTAAGCTCCGCTTTCTCCACTTCTCCACGGCAAGAAAACACACATCGAATGCATAATGCTTATAAAAATTGTAGTTTCTTAAAACTTAAGTAGATTTATACTAAATTAAGATATTATAATATTGTTTAGATAAGGAAAATGGAATCTATCCGCGAGTTTTTGAGTGATGCGCGTACAATGGCAAATCTGTATAATTTTATTTATATACAAGCTGTACCCGCAGCTCCGCACGCGTTTTTAAAAATCGTATTAAAGAATTATAGAATTGTGAGACTAGGTACCATTACAAAAAGACAATAAACTCTTTAAAGACAATTGTAAGTACGACGCGCTCGCTACTAAAAGTAACATGTAACGTGTACATTAGATATATAAATACAAAGAGCGTGCCAAATGAGGTGTGTCCTTAGCAACATATTTGGAACCTTAATCCACCCTATAACTACCTCAATGCTCACTGACACTGTATAAGTAACTAACGAAAGAATAAATTAAAATATTATTATTAAGATTTACATTTACATTATATTTAATATACATTGCCATTATTATAATTAAGATTTTGTGACTATAAAAAAAAAACGTTTGTCTTTTCCGCAAGAAATTGTATTATGGAACCCTTTACGTAATATGTTTATAATCTAAGATCTTTTTAGGAAGACCTCTATATCATTAATGTTATTAAAAGCCACGGTTAACAGCTAGTATAAACTAAAATTGCCTAAATTACTTTTTGTAAAGTCAGCTATTTGCCAGTGAAAGTTTCGTGAAAACTGGTGTAACCGTTTTGGAGATAGCATTGTGGGTAAAACCACGGTTAACAGCCAGTATAAACTAAAATTGCTTGAATTACACTGACAGATAGCTGACCTTATAAAAAGTAATTGAAGCAATTTTAGTTTATACTTGCTGTTAACCGTGGCTTCGCCCGCAATGCTATCTCCAAAACGGTTCGATCGATCTTCACATACTTTTCACTAGTAGATAGCTGATCTTATAAAAAGTAATTTAAGTAATTTTAGTTTATACTAGCTGTTAACCGTGGTTTCGCCCGCAGTACTATCTTCAAAACGGTTCGATCGATCTTCAGATAACTTTCACTGGTATATAGCTGATCTTATAAGAAGTAATTCAAGCAAGTTTAGTTTATACTAGCTGTTAAATGTAGCTTCGCCCGCAGTACTATCTTCAAAACGGTTCGATCGATCTTCAGATAACTTTCACTGGCAGATAGCTGATCTTATAAAAAGTAATTCAAGCAATTTTAGTTTATACTGGCTGTTAACCGTGGTTTTACCCACAATGCTATCTCCAAACATGTATATTTCACTAACTCTTATATCATATATGTATAAATATGTAGCTTAGGTTAGGTCAGTTAGTTTCGCGTTTTTGCGTAAACTAGCGTCAATGCCTTAAGCGTTCGCCTTAGTAGCCCGGTGAAGCTGTTAATACCTTGCTAGGCCAATAGCGTAGTCAGATAGACAAAAAAACCTTTAGTGAATTATTAAAAAATATGCAATTATATATGTTTTAAATTATGTACACACCTCAAAATGAGTTAGATTGTACACAATATAGTTTCAACATGACCGTTACTCAACAAATTTAGTATTTATAATAACTCTGCCCTTGTTCGATGGAATATTGTGTACGCGAAATGACGAAACTTCCCGTTGTCGAGGGTTGCCAGGAAATTCAATTATACGTTGATATACGCCGCGGCGACGTCATTCAAATTACAATAACTTTTGTAAGAGTGGACCGATTTTAATTAAATAAAGAATAAGTTATTATCGAAGATATGCTTTATGATTGTGTGTGTGTGGTTTTATTGTGAATGTAATAGTGATGCGTGTTCATACAAACAGACAGACAGACAGAGATTTCTAAAAATGATTGAAATGTATTCTATTACTTTAAGTATAAGTTAACATAAAAAACGATTAGAGGTTGAGACATCTATATAATCTTCTTACTTGGTACACGGGTCGTAATTTTATACATTCAGAAGAGTACGAAATTGCTTCAGGGCTTTATTATATTTTAGTATCAATTTAATGACTAAGACTAAGCTAGTATTCAATTTTGACTTATATGAATGTTGTTACAATTCGAATTGATAAGAAATTATGGTAATAATGGCTTTTTCGCATTCATCTAAAAAAACGGTTTATTATTTTATTAACAGCAATACACAACGCAGTTACATTGTTTTAATATCTTCTTGAAAAAGAAAACATAAAACGAAGTAATTTATTTAGAAAACTGTTGTAGTTTCGTACGAAGTTCTTGAAACAATAAACATAAACTTTAAATAAGTAACGTAAAGCACGTAGAAGTATGGCAGACTATTTTATCTTTTTCACATTTATTTGCGAAAAGTATGACAGAGCAAACTTTAATAAAGATCCTTACATATGTGAAATACTACAAAATAAAATAAAATAATTTATAATTATTCTTATACAAATAAAGTTTGTAAATCCTTTTAATTTGCTAACTTCTAAAACGCGTATTAAATATACCTTAAGTTAATGTGTATAAATAAATAATATAATTAAAGTGTAAGAAAATAAACTTCGCACTCGAGTAACAAACTGTTTTGCTGAAATAGGTTATCTGGATATAATATAATATTATATCGCATATATGAACTCACAAGTTTCAAGTAAATCTAGAAGTGTATAGATATAAAGTCTGATTATACGTTTTTTAAAATGATAATTTTCATATTATTTCCAACTACAAACTTTTGATAAAAGAAAAGCGAGTTCATTTTAATGCAGGAAGATTTAGTTGGAAAGTTCCTTAAGATTTATAAAAACCGCTGTGACGCTGGAAAGTTTGCTGTAATAAGTTATTCTAAAAAATCACTGAAAATATATAGTAAATATCTAAATTTTCGTAAACAGTAACGAAAGTTCTTGAAAGCTTTAGTTTATTGTACCTATACAAATAAATAAAACTGATTTGTTTGTTTGTAATATTTAAATAAATATTTTTACTTAAGCTTATACAGTTATTCGTATTTTAACAAAAAAAAAAATATTTACATTTTTTTTTCAGGCGACCTGTTTATTTTTCTAGCAAGTTTAAAAGATAAAACAAATTTAATGCAACTATTATTTCCAGGTAGAGGACTTTTAAATCATTATAGAATTGTAGGTGGTAGAGCCACGCTGAAGCTATTATTGGTTTCAGCACGAATGGGTCGGCTCGTCCGAGGTAGTACCTCTCATAGAAAACCGACGTGACGTAACAGTGCTTGCATTGTTGCGTTTCGTTAGGTCAGTGAGAGCGCCAGAGGCTCACCTTCCCTCTCCTCTCCCCCCTTACTCCCTTTCCCCCAAACACAGGCTGGCAGCGCACTTTCGACTACCCTGGTGTTGTTAGTGTCTATGAACGTGGTGATAACTTTTCCTTTTTAGCATAATTACTAAATTAATTTGGTAAATGTACTTAAATCCCAAAAAATGCATTGATAGATGTAAAAATTCGAACTTACGGTCTTCAAATCTATAGTCCGCTGGTAAATAATAGAATATAACATGATTTAATAGGACATAAAGTAAGTATGTTTATTTCGATTCGTTGGGAGAAAATAATAAATAGTCCAATAAAAGGGTGTAGTGTATAAAGGGCTCACGCGGATCGCTAATTCGCGAGGGGGTTTCAAGGTCAGTACAAAAATCCATATAGATTCACATACGACATAACAAACCCCGTGGGTTGTATATTTAAATACAATATAATATGATTATCAGGCTGTCCCCCTAACACAGACAAAATCAATAGCGTCTGCATCACCGTATATGCATAAATTGACGATGCAATACATACGGGCGTGGCATGATATGAAACATATTAAAAATTTCGTTTGCGCATAAAAGCAAAGACATTTTAAACAAAAACAGTGCAGTTTGTTATCTTAATTCATTTCAAATAAGAGATACTTCAAAAAGACTACCAAAATGTACTTATACATATCAAAATACTACCAACCGCTTTGGAAAATAACCCACTTATTAAGAAGAACCGGTAATAAACTCAATTTGGGTAAAAACATTATTTGTGTACATGTTGCACACCGAGTCATTCTTTACAGTTATCTTTTAGAGAGCGTACAAAGAGGGTTATCACTGTCATTCACGTAATAATCCACTATATAATAACCTTTTGAAAGTAGAAACTGTATGCTATACTGCCTGAACTTATAGTTCGGCTAATCGTTAATATGTTTTGAGATCTTATTTTAGATCTATATTTTAGAACTTAAAGCTATTATTGATTTTACTGGGTCTAAAATATATGGAATAAGTGATTTGAAATCATATGTAGTATGTGAAGCGTGTGAAGGTGAAGCTGTTAAGACCTTGCTAGGTCACTAACGTAGTCAGTTCGAAAAAAAAAAAACATATGTAGTATTAAAATCATGCTTTTTTTAAATCTAGATTATCTATGTTTTTTTTGCGAACATACTTTAAACTATTAAAATTGTATTGGGTGGGCAGATTGAAGATAATGGATTGAACTAGTTCTAAATTAATTCGATTATGAAGATACGTTGTAATAGTTGATTTATAATCAAAATGTTATTCAAAACAAAATTTCTTTATTTCTGTATTTCAATTTTTTAGAGTTAAGTACAGATTATAAATTGTGTATATACTTTGACTTGCGTTTTTTAATTTATAAAATGTTGTAAATACACTTAGGTAAGCTTAAACAAATTCCGCATCATCCTCTAATGTTGTTGAGTGCTATATTACTGTGTGTAGATATTTTATACCTTTCTCAATAAATTCCATCCTATTAATAATTAATATTATAAACGTGAAAGTTTGTGAGAATGTATGTATGTATTTATTATCTAAACAAAAATTTCTAAGCGCTTTGAGTTTAGACGATTTATGTCTGACTGCTACCGTACAGTTGATACACAGATTTATAAGCGGGTGTCTTACTAAAGCCATACAATAGCAGTACGACTTAAATCGTCTAAATCCGAGTGTTATGCGGTTGCAGTCCACCTGTATTTTAGTGATGTCCAATCGGTGTACCAATCCATTGACAAGTACTGGACTTGATTTCAGTCGAGCCATGGGTTCAGACGAGGAAGCATTTTGTTGGTACTGGACTTTAAAAAGAAATACTCGTACAGAAGTAAATGATTAACTGGAGAATTCTTTTAAAATCAGTTTTATTTTTAGAAATAATTTTATTATTTGTTATAAATTTTTCACATATACCTTCCCAAATCTGTTTTCCTGTAGATGATTAAAATAATGATCATATTTATCATCATCACCGTCATATCTGTTTTTGTGTCGTCCGTTTTCATTTTCGGTTCGACACATCTTCTTGTATGAAAAACATAACCACTCGTGTGCAGTGCGCTAACCGCGCTATTCGTGCGCGGCAGCAGTCCGATACTAACCGCTTAAATTGAGAGCGCCCTTAGATGAATATAATCTACATTATAGATCATATGCAGTCTATAATTTATAAAGATATTTCTTAAATTATCCAAAATAGAACGTTAAATGTCAAGTAAGTTTGAAAAAAATCTGCCATCTGTGAGATATCGCAACGTGTGTGTAATTTCAGAGATTTGTGTCTTCAAACATATAAAAAGCAACCAATATATAAAGCTTTATAGTATATATTTATTTTGTTAAAATGAATCTCTTTAGAAACAAAAAAATAGCTACATCAAGTAAGTTTTTTCGAAACTACCCAAATGTTCAATTTATCAACAATTCCTGATTTTTTTTTTATTGTTCCTTGGCAAAATGACTGCACTGTGTCTGATGGTATGCACAGTACAATCCAAAAACAATGGCGACCACCGAGTGACACACTATCTATCGCCGGTCGCCGCTGTCATGCCGGCCTGCAAAAAGCTGGATATGCACAGGCTGATTCCGAAACGCGACCTTCAGAAGCGAATCACTATTACGGGCTTTTTCGCCATATACATGGTGGTTGCGACCCAGTCAGGCTGTAGAACCCTACCACCCCGCTTTCGCCATTGCCTCGTTCGTTATTCAGCAGGGTGCACCACGTGCAGGTGAGGTTGGCTTGGATGTCTCAAGTCTTAGATGTTATTCGACACGCCTTACACCCCAAAAATGTTACACAATTGTTATTATTTTTTAATAAATAACATTATTTAGGAACTACCATAAAAGGAAATATTCGATACATTGAAATTCACAGAAATAAAAATTAAGTACACAGTAATAATTTTATTTTTAATATTTGCGTATACTATGCACCGGCCAGGTTTCATGTCTGTATACGTACCTGTACTTGTAGACTACAGTTTACAGTGATTGTGCCGTGTTTATGTTGTACACCCATGACCGTGGTGTGGGGGCTATAACGGCGCTTGTTTGTTTTAATATATCGTTTTAAAATAAACTGTGGACAATACGTATAAATACTTTTTATTTCAATACCTGTAACCGGAATAGCAATTAATACAAGAAATGGCCATTTCACATATTACTAGGCTGATTATTTTTAGTTACCAAAAACTGGCCCCAAGAATATAGATAGGTGTGTCTCAGTCAGTATTAAAGGCCTGCTTTATATTCTGCATCGTTATAGAATTCGAATTAAAGTTTTAATTTACATTTGCTGTCTCATCTGCGATCGAAACAAAGGCGCTGCAAAGTTTTGTAAACGATTCTCTAAGGTCTAAGTGGCTGATGAATTATTAAACGTTGTTAAATTTATAAGTTTTCTTTATTTAGTTAAAGGGTTGATAAGTGTCTGCTCGCGTAATTGTAGAAAAAGGAGAGGGTTCAGTGTAGCATGTTGGGAAACTACATCCATCGAGGTAAGTTCCAATCCTGCAACTGAGGTTTTTGATGAAGGAAAGTATATAGTATGGTGGTAGGGTTTATTCCCATCTGGCTGGCTACCAACCTTAAGATGAAAATTTGCCGCCGATACCTTATGTTAGGTTTTACTGTTTAGGTAACAGTATTTGAATAGACCGTCCAACTAGGATAAGCGAAAGTAACATACTTTCCAGAGCCCCATTACTATAGTATTTAGCATCAGGTAGGAATATGATCACAAGGTAAAGTTGTTTACAAAAAAATCGTATCGTAAATCGACTCGAATTATAATAATACCATAATAAGAAATGGTTTATTCATGAAACGGAAACTACATGTGTACCTAGGTTCCCAAATAAAAATGAATGATACTCTACGCTCGACAACTTCATAGAAACGAAGAAGTTTCTATCATTCATATCATTCATTCAGATCATTGCATGGTAGTACGGTTTTTTAAGCCCGCCTGGATAGCTATCACCCTCGAGTTGCAAATCTATCGCCAAGCACATATGGATTCAGTTTAGCATGTTTACCATCTTTGCTCAAGTTGCCGTTTAGCATCGGGTGATATTGTTGTCGAGCCCTATAAAATATAAAGCAAAAAAAAACATAAAAACAAAAATACTTTTTGCGAGATCATAAAAGAGAATAAAATCCTTATTTTAGAAGTAGCTTTTAAATTCTCGTAAAACACGCTATAATTAATTTCAAACTAACTAAAGCGAATGCGGTTTCTAAAGCCAAATGATCCTTTCATCTAAGAAATCGTACAGTTGAGATGAAGTTCTTTGTAATTTCTTAATTCACATTTAAAACTTAGTTTAAACAGAACTTTAAACTATTTATTATATAACTGGTCGAAGTTGAAATAAGAGTTTGCAATGGTTTTTCATAATTCTCACCTCTAGCGAAGTATAAATTTACTTAGTATTTCTTAAGTAGAATGAAAATGAAAGACTTTGTTACCTTTAAATAATGTTTTATGTTTGAACTTTGAATAAAATAAATAATTTCTTTCATCATAAACACATAAGACAATTTTTTATTATTTTTTCCTAAGATGTTAGTAATAAATGATTTTTCATTATTGAAACCTCTTTTCGATTCGATTTACATAAGTACAAACCCTGACGTCTACCAACAATTTTCGGAGTTCGTATAGTTATATAAATAAAATTGAGCCATCGCGGGACACCTGGCAGATGTGAAATATCGAAGTTGTTTTGTATAAGTTATATGAATAAAAGAACTGATTACGACAGGAATCAGCGATGGCATAATGAAAAGATAAAGCATTACAAATTTGTTCCATAAAATAATGACAGTTTATTTATTTTATTAAATAAAAATTCATTTTTATTAAATATACAAAATACAAAAATTCAAAGAAATCACCGTTAGGCGTAGGCGCGGTGTGTTTAGCGGCATTTATCAAAGGGTAGGGTAGGGCTAGTTTGTCGGCGCGAACCGCGTAATACTAGTAAAACGGCCGACAAAACAATTTTAATGTTATGTATAAATAGATAGGGTTACAAATGTTTTTGAGAATTTTGTCAATAGTCCAAAAATTCGTGTTTTACGTCGCCACGTCGCGCCAACTCAAAATCAGATTTACCCATGCCTATAGCTATATGTTTCACATCAAAAAAACTTTAGATCCTATGAACGGCTAAAATTGGATTTGGCTCGTTTTGAAAATTAACGACTCATTTAATTGATCATACTCTAGGTTACAAAGAAGGCCAAAAAATACACACATACCTGTAGATTCAGAAACGTCATTCTTCTCCTGCACAGTCGGATAAATAATTTTTGAAATTCATAAAATTTGCTCGAATGAAATATTTTCTGTATGGACAGTTTAATATTAGAAATATTTATTTTCAAAGGGTAATTCGTATTTCTTAGTGAATGGTACTTTGTGTGGATCCCTACGTTTGAAAGAGGGGTGCTCCGAGGTCAGGAAACTGGGTCATTATATTGCGTCGTAGATAAATTATACCCGATACGCAATACTACACGTGAATCGGAAACTATAAATACCTACGTAGGACGTAGTAAAACTCAATGGAATTTAATATACGTTAATAACATTGAAGAAAAATGAATACTTTAACATATTAGTTGATTCCGTTGACTTCGTTCTCGTGAAAATATGTCAATTGTGTGCTTTTATTTTTGAAGTGAAACCTTTAGGCGTCTTGAGCGGTAATTTTGGCGGCAGATAAAGATATGATTTCGCGTCATGACATGCTAGTAATAGGTTACTGATCGTATTGCACTTACCTGGCTTGCGTCAAACTAGCGACGCATAGTATAGCGGCCTGCGTACGTCTAATATTTATGTTTTGTATTGATATTTTTCTTACTTGAGACCTCCAAGCCAATCTCAGCTGCACGTGATGTATCCTTTTTTTCTCCATGGGGAAATCCCTAACGGATATCCATCTCACCGGGCAGCAGAGGATGGATATGCCCGAGTCGCACGGACTAAAACCCCATGGTACCTTCTTACACCTTTTGGCCGGAGGAGCAGGGACTGTCTAATCGACACTACATCTGCTCCTCCAACAGGTGTTGTCCCCTCCTAAGGGACCCAAACTGCGGCCTGAGGGGTCAAGATGGTGGACCCCTCAAGGGGAAATGGGTGTTATTCCCCCTAACGAACTGTGGGAGCATCAGCATAATGCACCTCCACCACATGGACCTGTGCAGTTTAACTGCCCGGAGCGACGGACATGCATGTGTCTGTCGCTCATGTAGGCTGTAAAACCCTACCACACCGCTTTCGCCATTGCCTCGTTCGTTATTCAGCAGGGTGCACCGCGTCTGCACAGGTCCATGTGGTGGAGGTGCATTATGCTGATGCTCCCACAGTTCGTTAGGGGGAATAACACCCATTTTCCCTTGAGGGGTCCACCATCTTGACCCCTCAGGCCGCAGTTTGGGTCCCTTAGGAGGGGACAACACCTGTTGGAGGAGCAGATGTAGTGTCGATTAGACAGTCCCTGCTCCTCCGGCCAAAAGGTGTAAGAAGGTACCATGGGGTTTTAGTCCGTGCGACTCGGGCATATCCATCCTCTGCTGCTCGATGAGATGGATATCCGTTAGGGATTTCCCCATGGAGAAAAAAAAAGGGTGCACCACGTGCAGCTGAGATTGGCTTGGAGGTCTCAAGTAAGAAAAATATCAATACAAAACATCAATATTTGACGTACGCAGGCCGCTATACTATGCGCCACTAGACGCAAGCCGGGTAAGTGCAATACGGTCAGTAACCTATTACTAGCATGTCATGACGCGAAATCATATCTTTATCTGCCGCCAAAATTACCGCTCAAGACGCCTAAAGTTTTCACTTCAAAAATAAAAGCACACATTTGACATATTTTCACGAGAACGAAGTCAACGGAATCAACTAATATGTTAAAGTATTCAGTTTTCTTCAATGTTATTAACGTATATTAAATTCCATTGAGTTTTACTACGTCCTACGTAGGTATTTATAGTTTCCGATTCACGTGTAGTATTGCGTATCGGGTATAATTTATCTACGACGCAATATAATGACCCAGTTTCCTGACCTCGGAGCACCCCTCTTTCAAACGTAGGGATCCACACAAAGTACCATTCACTAAGAAATACGAATTACCCTTTGAAAATAAATATTTCTAATATTAAACTGTCCATACAGAAAATATTTCATTCGAGCAAATTTTATGAATTTCAAAAATTATTTATCCGACTGTGCAGGAGAAGAATGACGTTTTTGAATCTATATACACAGGTATGTGTGTATTTTTTTGGCCTTCTTTGTAACCTAGAGTATGATCAATTAAATGAGTCGTTAATTTTCAAAACGAGCCAAATCCAATTTTAGCCGTTCATAGGATCTAAAGTTTTTTTGATGTGAAACATATAGCTATAGGCATGGGTAAATCTGATTTTGAGTTGGCGCGACGTGGCGACGTAAAACACGAATTTTTGGACTATTGACAAAATTCTCAAAAACATTTGTAACCCTATCTATTTATACATAACATTAAAATTGTTTTGTCGGCCGTTTTACTAGTATTACGCGGTTCGCGCCGACAAACTAGCCCTACCCTACCCTTTGATAAATGCCGCTAAACACACCGCGCCTACGCCTAACGGTGATTTCTTTGAATTTTTGTATTTTGTATATTTAATAAAAATGAATTTTTATTTAATAAAATAAATAAACTGTCATTATTTTATGGAACAAATTTGTAATGCTTTATCTTTTCATTATGCCATCGCTGATTCCTGTCGTAATCAGTTCTTTTATTCATATAACTTATACAAAACAACTTCGATATTTCACATCTGCCAGGTGTCCCGCGATGGCTCAATTTTATTTATATAACTATACGAACTCCGAAAATTGTTGGTAGACGTCAGGGTTTGTACTTATGTAAATCGAATCGAAAAGAGGTTTCAATAATGAAAAATCATTTATTACTAACATCTTAGGAAAAAATAATAAAAAATTGTCTTATGTGTTTATGATGAAAGAAATTATTTATTTTATTCAAAGTTCAAACATAAAACATTATTTAAAGGTAACAAAGTCTTTCATTTTCATTCTACTTAAGAAATACTAAGTAAATTTATACTTCGCTAGAGGTGAGAATTATGAAAAACCATTGCAAACTCTTATTTCAACTTCGACCAGTTATATAATAAATAGTTTAAAGTTCTGTTTAAACTAAGTTTTAAATGTGAATTAAGAAATTACAAAGAACTTCATCTCAACTGTACGATTTCTTAGATGAAAGGATCATTTGGCTTTAGAAACCGCATTCGCTTTAGTTAGTTTGAAATTAATTATAGCGTGTTTTACGAGAATTTAAAAGCTACTTCTAAAATAAGGATTTTATTCTCTTTTATGATCTCGCAAAAAGTATTTTTGTTTTTATGTTTTTTTTTGCTTTATATTTTATAGGGCTCGACAACAATATCACCCGATGCTAAACGGCAACTTGAGCAAAGATGGTAAACATGCTAAACTGAATCCATATGTGCTTGGCGATAGATTTGCAACTCGAGGGTGATAGCTATCCAGGCGGGCTTAAAAAACCGTACTACCATGCAATGATCTGAATGAATGATATGAATGATAGAAACTTCTTCGTTTCTATGAAGTTGTCGAGCGTAGAGTATCATTCATTTTTATTTGGGAACCTAGGTACACATGTAGTTTCCGTTTCATGAATAAACCATTTCTTATTATGGTATTATTATAATTCGAGTCGATTTACGATACGATTTTTTTGTAAACAACTTTACCTTGTGATCATATTCCTACCTGATGCTAAATACTATAGTAATGGGGCTCTGGAAAGTATGTTACTTTCGCTTATCCTAGTTGGACGGTCTATTCAAATACTGTTACCTAAACAGTAAAACCTAACATAAGGTATCGGCGGCAAATTTTCATCTTAAGGTTGGTAGCCAGCCAGATGGGAATAAACCCTACCACCATACTATATACTTTCCTTCATCAAAAACCTCAGTTGCAGGATTGGAACTTACCTCGATGGATGTAGTTTCCCAACATGCTACACTGAACCCTCTCCTTTTTCTACAATTACGCGAGCAGACACTTATCAACCCTTTAACTAAATAAAAATTCTTTTAAAATTTAACAACGTAATTGTAGAAAAAGGAGAGGGTTCAGTGTAGCATGTTGGGAAACTACATCCATCGAGGTAAGTTCCAATCCTGCAACTGAGGTTTTTGATGAAGGAAAGTATATAGTATGGTGGTAGGGTTTATTCCCATCTGGCTGGCTACCAACCTTAAGATAAAAATTTGCCACCAAAACCATATGTTAGGGTTTTTTCCAACTGACTATGCTATTGACCAAGTAAGGTCTTAACAGCTTCACTGGACTACTAAGGCGAGCGCTTAAGGCATTCAGCCGATTTTATTTTGACAACTAGCTCAAGGGTGCGCGGCACACCTCGGCTTTGGCTGTTGCCTGATACATGCAATTCGCGACCTATGTAAGCTAACC
>MU159995.1:97250-115004 GCA_015888305.1 Antheraea pernyi
ATGGCATAATGAAAAGATAAAGCATTACAAATTTGTTCCATAAAATAATGACAGTTTATTTATTTTATTAAATAAAAATTCATTTTTATTAAATATACAAAATACAAAAATTCAAAGAAATCACCGTTAGGCGTAGGCGCGGTGTGTTTAGCGGCATTTATCAAAGGGTAGGGTAGGGCTAGTTTGTCGGCGCGAACCGCGTAATACTAGTAAAACGGCCGACAAAACAATTTTAATGTTATGTATAAATAGATAGGGTTACAAATGTTTTTGAGAATTTTGTCAATAGTCCAAAAATTCGTGTTTTACGTCGCCACGTCGCGCCAACTCAAAATCAGATTTACCCATGCCTATAGCTATATGTTTCACATCAAAAAAACTTTAGATCCTATGAACGGCTAAAATTGGATTTGGCTCGTTTTGAAAATTAACGACTCATTTAATTGATCATACTCTAGGTTACAAAGAAGGCCAAAAAAATACACACATACCTGTGTATATAGATTCAAAAACGTCATTCTTCTCCTGCACAGTCGGATAAATAATTTATGAAGTTCATAAAATTTGCTCGAATGAAATATTTTCTGTATGGACAGTTTAATATTAGCAATATTTATTTTCAAAGGGTAATTCGTATTTCCTAGTTAATGGTACTTTGTGTGGATCCCTACGTTTGAAAGAGGGGTGCTCCGAGGTCAGGAAACTGGGTCATTATATTGCGTCGTAGATAAATTATACCCGATACGCAATACTACACGTGAATCGGAAACTATAAATACCTACGTAGGACGTAGTAAAACTCAATGGAATTTAATATACGTTAATAACATTGAAGAAAAATGAATACTTTAACATACTAGTTGATTCCGTTGACTTCGTTCTCGTGAAAATATGTCAAATGTGTGCTTTTATTTTTGAAGTGAAAACTTTAGGCGTCTTGAGCGGTAATTTTGGCGGCAGATAAAGATATGATTTCGCGTCATGACATGCTAGTAATAGGTTACTGACCGTATTGCACTTACCCGGCTTGCGTCTAGTGGCGCATAGTATAGCGGCCTGCGTACGTCAAATATTGATGTTTTGTATTGATATTTTTCTTACTTGAGACCTCCAAGCCAATCTCAGCTGCACGTGGTGCACCCTTTTTTTTTCTCCATGGGGAAATCCCTAACGGATATCCATCTCATCGAGCAGCAGAGGATGGATATGCCCGAGTCGCACGGACTAAAACCCCATGGTACCTTCTTACACCTTTTGGCCGGAGGAGCAGGGACTGTCTAATCGACACTACATCTGCTCCTTCAATAGGTGTTGTCCCCCAAGGGACCCAAACTGCAGCCTGAGGGGTCAAGATGGTGGACCCCTCAAGGGGAAATGGGTGTTACTCCCCCTAACGAACTGTGGGAGTCGCATCAGCATGCACCTCCACCACATGGACCTGTGCTGTTTAACTGCCCGGAACGACGGACATACTACCCTGCTGAATAATGAACGAGGCAATGGCGAAAGCGGGGTGGTAGGGTTTTACAGCCTGACTGGGTCGCAACCATGTATATGGCGAAAAAGCCCGTCATAGTGATTCGCTTTTGTGGGTCACGTTTCGGGACATGCTACGTGGTGCACCCTGCTGAATAACGAACGAGGCAATGGCGAAAGCGGGGATACCCTGGGCGAGCCGACCCATTCATTCATTACATTTTATGATATAAGGAACTTGTAAAATTGTCGACAATCATTTTGTATCCAATGCTGAATATTAATATTATATTTTGTACACAATTCGCTTCGTTACAAACCAATGAAATTAATAAATGCTAACGTCGCATAAACACCCGTAATATTCTTTTTTTTTTCGAACTGATTACGCTAATGACCAAGCAAGGTCTTAACAGCTTCACCGGACTACAGCCCGTAATATTCAATGATTCAATGAAAAAGAGAATTTAAAATGTAGTAATAACAATCGAAATTACCAATATCTTTAAAAACACATTTTATTAACCCGAAAAATGAAAAGACTTTTTTGTGGTAGTCGGATTTGCAATGTAAATCGGAGAAAAAACGGTTGAACGAAAAATTTCTTACGAACGCTGCCATAGCGATGAGAGATATATGATTGAGTTCTTTAAGAAAGTTGTAGAGCTTGATAATGCCTACAAAAAAGGTCAAAGATAGCATATGTCTAACTTCAAGGGTTTTTTTGTTATCAGGGTGGGGCAACGTATATAAATTTAGAAAGATATATATATTTTTTACGTCATAGGTGTCAAACGAACAGATGGGTCACTAGATGTTAAGTGATCATCACCGTCCATGGACATTAACAACATGCGAGGAGTTGCGAGTTCGTTGCCACCCCTTGGGGGAAAGGGTTAGGGGAGGGAGAGAGAGAGGAGAGAGGAGAGGAGAGGGGAGGGGGGTATCCGGCGCTCTCACTGACCGAACGAAACGCAACAATGCAAGCACTGTTACTTCACGTCGGTTTTCTATGAGAGGGTGGTACTACCCCGGGCGAGCCGACCCATTCATGCTGAAACCAGTAATAGTTTCAGCGTGGCTCTACCACCATAAAAATCATGCCAAAAACTCCAAAACAAATACTCCATAAGTATAGTAACAGTATAACTCGGCCAAATAGAGAAAGTGACAATTTTCTACGAACATCTCATCCACCACCCAATTTGTACAAATAATTGTAACAAAGTAAAGAAACAACGAACTCAGCGGTTTTCGTAAACTCCGATAGAGACATTTTCATTTATTTTTCCTCTATCTTCAGATTACTTTTCGGATATCTATTGGAGTGAAAACTTATTTAGGCACTTTAAGCGGTTTTTTTCGGCAGGAGATAAATTTATAATTACGCCTCATGACATGCTAGTAAGCGTGACCTACCATAATGTGCTTGCGCGGCTTACGTCAGACTAGCGACGTGTAGTATAAGAGCCTGTGTACATCTAATAATTATATTTTGTATTGAGATTGTGCAGCCTATCATACGTTTGATTGAATAATAAACTTTATAAAAATGTATATAATTATTGCTCCCAGTGCGTATATATATGAAAACCACACTAATGTTAATAATTTCAATAAACAAATTCTGAAACATAAATATTCTCAGTCACACTATAACTAATATGAAAATTCAAAAGAAAACACATTTATTTCATTCTTTTGAGTTTACACTTCTGTCGGCAGTCCTTATGACTGCCTCGACTTTTTTTTATATTAGTTGATTACATATAGTAAATATACTGAATGATGTAAATGAGCATATAGTAATCTTGCTACGTAGTCGTAGTCTTGCTATTGTGTTCATTTCTTAAAAAGTTAAGTGTTAACATGTAACAAAGTGGTAGCTACGATACGTGCTACGATCCGTTACGTCGTAGCAAAATACCTTTTTGATTATTGCTTAATCTTTATATTATACTAGCGGACACGGCAGACGTTGTCCCGCTCTCATAATTAGAAAAACGTAGACAAATTATATATGCAAACCTTCCTCATGAATCACTCTATCTACTAGTGAAAACCGCATAAATATCCTTTCGGTAGTTTTTGAGTTTATCGCGAACAGACAGACAGACAGACACGGTAGAGGACTTTGTTTTATACTATGTAATTATACTAGGGCTACGTCCCGCATCGTTACCACGCCTCTATACCTTGGCCCCAACCTTAGTGTAAACGTTTGGAGAATCGCCCATCGCTAATTAAACTAAGCCTCCACACGTTAGCAACCATGACATTCTAGTTTAATCCGATCCAATGTAAACATGCTCAACATAGAAATTGTTATAGATAAGTTTATAATCTTCAATACAAATCTTTATTATTTATTGCTGACGGGAAAGCCTCGCATTCGCAGATGGCGGGTTATTTATGATGGTTCTTTTTTTCTGTTGAGCAAGTTATTTAAAAGTTTCCTTCAATTTAAAAGGTTCTTAACATTTTCGATGTGACTAATGCTATTTGCCTGATGAGTCTTCACGGCTTCACCGAACTACCAAAGCGAACGCATAAGACAATCATCCCCTGGTAACAAGCCCAAGAGAGCCAGAGTGGCCGGCCCTTGTCTTGGACTAGGCAACAGCCTAGGATGCGACAACGTGAATTTTACTAAGCTAAACTAGCTTACCTAATCTATACTTAATATATAAAGCTGAAGAGTTTGTTTGTTTGGTTGAACGCTATGATATCAGGAACTACCAGTCCGATTTGAGAAAATCTTTCGGTTTTAGATAGCTCATTTATCGAGGAAGGCTTTAGGCTATATATAATCACGACACTTCTGTCGGCAGTCCTTATGTCTGTCTCGACTTTTTTTATCATACTTTTATGATTACGGTTCAGTCTGGGTGGTAAGCATAGTGGATATGTAACCTAAATAATAATTAAAAAAGTTTTCTATCTGCAATTGAAACTCTTCTCCAAATGGGTTCAGCCGCTTTGAAGATTACCCTATCCTAGGCGACTAACATATTGATTTTATTTATATGTATGTTGTTAACTTTTTGTTAACTAGTTGAAAGTTGAAACCAATTTTATTTGTATATACATAACACCACATTTCATTATAAAAGTTAGTGATGTAGGTACATTATGAATAATTTAAGAAAACCGAAGAAAAGTAATAATATATATTTTTTAAATATAATTCACACCAAATGTCAAAGTTTATTCTTTTATACTTTTATATAATGAGGTAAATAAAAAAAGCAACTGCAAGCAACATCAATTAACTAGTCGTTCTAGAATTTACTCTTATCTTTGACTAGCTTTTGTCAACGGCTTTGCTCGCTTTAATGTACATTTGACCTATTCCTCGGGAACTGTACATATTTCAAGATGAAAGGTACTTTTTACCTTTTCTATACCCTTGACAATGTGTATGCTGATCGGTTGAGTAGTTAAGGCGTGAAAGTGAAACAAACAAAACTATCTCACGTTCGTATATATAAATAGCTGATAATATATTCTTTAAGATATTGAGTTACGTTTAGGCATTGATCGTTGTGTACATAAAGGTTCGGGAATAAATATATAGATATAACATGAAACATTTTTTTATGGATAGGTAGGCGTTTGTCTTCAGCCTCACCTGATGGTAAACGACAGTGTAGTCTAAGATGATAAATATGTTAAGCCTGGGTAGGTGACTGGCTCTCAAGCACTGGAACACGGTATAGGTGCATGGAGACTGATTTTCGACTTGAAGATGGTAACCTAGCCTGGCAGGCTTAGCAAAAAGTCTTGTTACCATGCAATAGTTTCATTGATAAGGATTCGAGCCTACTTCGGTCAAGACGGTGTCCGAATACGCTAGCGACTGATCTATCGTCAAAGATTTACGATTAAAGAAAACTTGAACAATAATTGTATAGGTCACGCGTACGAATACTAATATTATAAAGAGGTAAAGTTTGTGAGTTTGTGGCGTTGTGACTTGTGAGTGTGTGACGTTGTAGGGGGTAATCTCTGGATCTACTAAACCGATTAAAAAAATACTTTTACCAATAGAAAGCCACGTTACTTCTGAATTTCATATGCCGAATTTATTATCCCGATTATTTATTAACCCGAAAAATGAAAAGACTTTTTTGTGGTAGTCGGATTTGCAATGTAAATCGGAGAAAAAACGGTTGAACGAAAAATTTCTTACGAACGCTGCCATAACGATGAGAGATATATGATTGAGTTCTTTAAGAAAGTTGTAGTGCTTAATAATGCCTACAAAAAAGTCAGCGATAGCATATGTCTAACTTCAAGGGTTTTTTTGTTATCAGGGTGGGGCAACGTATATAAATTTAGAAAGATATATATATTTTTTACGTCATAGGTGTCAAACGAACAGATGGGTCACTAGATGTTAAGTGATCATCACCGTCCATGGACATTAACAACATGCGAGGAGTTGCGAGTTCGTTGCCACCCCTTGGGGGAAAGGGTTAGGGGAGGGAGAGAGAGAGGAGAGAGGAGAGGAGAGGGGAGGTGGGTATCCGGCGCTCTCACTGACCGAACGAAACGCAACAATGCAAGCACTGTTACTTCACATCGGTTTTCTATGAGAGGGTGGTACTACACCGAGCGTGCCGACCCATTCATGCTGAAACCAGTAATAGTTTCAGCGTGGCTCTACCACCATTAAAATGTATTTTTTCGATCTGACTAATGCTTTTGGCCTGATGAGTCTTCACTGCTTCACCGAACTACCAAAGTGAACGTATAAGACAATCATCCGCTTGGCAACAAGCCCAAGGGTGCCAAAGTGGCCGGCCCTCGTCTTGGACTGTTGCCTAGGATGCGACAATGTGAATTTTACTAAGCTAAACTAGCTAACTTAACCATAGATATAAGAATTACCGAGACACATATGTGTAAAGGAAGGTGATAAAAAAATCTTTAAGACATTAACTTCCAAAGTAGTATCACTTCAAACTCTATAGACATCATATTTATATAGCCTTTTAACGGTATTTTCGAACTGACAATAAAGATGTATCCATTACGTAAAATTGGCGATGTGCGTGGCCGTAACGCATCGTCCCGTGGCTGCCTTAAGACAGGTATAAGCCATTAGGGAACAATAAAACACCCTTATCGGACCATTAGGCTCTCATAAAATAACAGTTAGTCATAATTTATTATAATGTGATGAATGTTAATGCCCGTGTTTTTCCGTTTAGATCCTCGGTTAATACTTACATTACTTTGTATAGATTCACAACACTTTAAGTGTAATATAATTTTCAAATTATGTATAAGTGGATGTAATTCTCTATTATAACCATCTACGTTATGCTATGAACAGAAATAGCGAATAGATTAATTAGAAAATTTGATAGGTTTTGCCCGTGAGTATTAACAGAATATTATCCATCGTTGGCTAAGCAAGCACACTGGATTTTTTTTAAATCTAATATGATATTTATTATGTAAATTAAATGATAGAGCATTGCCGTTGTGTACGCATCAAAGTGTGCGCAAATACTACTGGATAGATTTCGATTTCTTTAAAAAAAAAATTTCAAAGCGTTGCATAGTCGGCGATGTTTCTTGTGAAGTGAGGCAAGCGGTAACGTGCTTATGTTTTTTCCTCTGTACATAAAGTATGCGAAAGAATGAGAAACGATGCACGAAGTCGCTACTACCAGCTAGTATATTATAAACGTGAAAGTACCTACGTTTGTTTGAAGATTTGCACACTAATCACTGGCAAACAGTATTAGTATACCTAAAAAGCTGTAGATACGTTACCTACATGCTATTTTGACAGAATAAATGGCACGATAACGCACACATACGTAAAGTAATATTGTAACGCCACACTATCTTAGATAAAATGTGGAAGTAAGATGGCATATTCTCAATATTGGTGGTGAAAAAGAAATAGTTATATGTTACCTAGATACGGTCGGATTGGCGGGGCTAGATAACGTTTGCTAGCTAGCCAAGTTTTAACGAGGCGCTGTCGAAGCGCTTATGACGTATCTACAGCGTTTTTTTTAGTTATAATATCGTTACGGGCAAACGGCTCTACCGTGCTAATTAAGTTTAACATACAAGTCGATTATATCGTGGAAAATACATAGAATAAGTTTTTGGGTTGGGTAATCGGTTGGTAAGTATATTTATATCGTATTTTTACTTTAAAAAATAAACATATTCCAAATCTAATCTCATATCTCATTTTTTTCAGCGGCTTAAACATCGCGAGCAAGATACATCAATCACAATGTCACCTGAATCCCACGCAAATAGTTTACTCCCCTCACATTTTGGCGACGACGTTAGCCCGTCAAATTTTGCGAGAAATCACCAGATGCGAGTAAAAGTAATACAGAATGTTCACTCTGTAACATCATAAAGGTAGTGATTTATTAATGTTTTTAATTAAATTCATAAACTGATTTTTTAAAGTAATCCTACTCCTTGCCTTCTTATTTTCAACGTCGTGTCAGAAGATTACATGACACTGTTAAATTTGTGTACATATAAATACGCTCACACGTCACGTCATGCAGGTGACCATGTTGAAACTTCGTATAGTTGTTGTTGTTGGCTCTTTGTATGGACTTTTAACATAGTAACTTGAAAGTTTAATTAGTGACGTGTAAGTACTTCAAGACATATGTGTATTTCACGTAGTATTTGTTACTTCGAATATAGTTTTCAGGAATTACTCTGAGAAAGGGTTAACGCTACATGTCACTGTGTTGTTAATTAAAAATGAAATTAAAGAAAAAGTACATTTTAAGACAAAAAAATTAATTGCTACAATAAGGCACTTTCACGCGAATGAAGTCGCGGATACAACATAGTGTTACCAACAAATGTTTCATATAGTTTGGTTATCTGTACAAAACTATATGTATTATAGGATAACATCTTCGAAACTTCTCTTTATGCAACTCGTAGTTGATTTATTGTTCAGGTTATTTTTAGATTTATACGTGACTATTGTATGTGGCGTATAGATTTGGCAGGTTTCGCAGAGATGCTATAAATTGTAACCGTTTTATATTTTCCAGGGACTATATATAATTATACCCAGAAACAAAAAAGTTAATGCGTGTAACAGTCACACGCGATTGAAGCAAAACTTTTTAAATATGTGTGATTTTGCCAATAAATAGTTTATAAACAAATCAATCAAGAAAAAAATATTAAATTGAATAATAATAAAAATCATACAATAGAATTAATTATGTATAATTGTGCCGACGTGCGACTGTGCTGCCATCTAGTTTCAGTGTAAGTAAATAAATAATTTAATCAAAGCTTCATTGTATATAGTGCCATCTATCAGCTAATTTGGAACTTAAATGACACAGGAAATATTATTAGCAACTATTTGTTCTAAATTAATAAAATATAGAAAAGTACGAACAGTACTATGATAAGTAATGAATTAAATTAATAATGTTTTAATAGAAGTTTTGGTTATGTTTAATAATTATCTAACCGGATGGTACAGAAACGTGACGCCATATTGCCGTAACGAACTTCCGTTGCATTGTCGTCCAGTTACCTCCTAGTTGCGTCTAAAGAAGTTTCACTTCAAAGAAATAAAACGTTAAGTGTTTTAATAATATGAAAAAGAGACCACAGTAAATTAGTAGGTAGTAATAACACTCAAGTATTATTTACGTTAATGAAAGTATTTTTTGTAATATCTTATAGTTTAATCCTTTGTTTTATTCATATTTAATTTATTGTTGGAGCATGTCGTGGTTGTCTGTAAATATGGCTACATTTATAATGTGTTACAATAGTCCTCCTTTTCATATACTCACTAATGTATTGTCATGTTGACGATCCTAAAATAGATAAATAAATAAATACAAGTTTCAAAATGAAATGAGAACTTTAGTGTCAAGATTGTCGTTTGTGTCTTCTGAGCTAATTTTTCTATGACATCTCCTTGATATAAAGAAAACATACATCATGCGTACAATGCCTATGTACTATTATAATAGAGTTCGCGATACGCATTTTAATATGGAAATTCACTCGATACTTATTTCCCGTCTGCAACAACATTAAGGAGTTGATAAAAGATTTGATATATTACGTAAATATGGCTTATAAAGTTGTTTGTTCGACGAAAAGAAATAAAAATAGGAAGCGGTGATGGTGCAGTTGTTATAAATTTTAACACTATGTTAAACGGCCTAGGTTTGAATATAATCTATACTAATATTATAAAGCTGAATAGTTTGTTTGCTTGAACGCGCTAATCACAGGAACTACTCTGTTCCGAATTGAAAAATTATTTCAGTGTTAGATAACTCATTAACGAGTAGCATTATATCAATCACGTATAGTGTCGATGCAATCACCACCGATATTGAGAATATGCCATCTTACTTCCACATTTTGTCTAAGACAGTGTGGCGATCCAATATTACTTTACGTGTGTGTGCGTTATCGTGCCATTTGTTTTGTCAAAATATCATGTAGGTAGCATATCTACTGCCTTTTAGTTATAATATAATTCCCTATACTAGCTTCTATTTTTTCTCTCTTCTCTCAAGTCGTGTAATGAAATAGATACAAACAAAACTACACGTGTAATTACTATTGAATTGAAATTACAAATCACCGAATGTAGTGGTGGTAGAGATCTAATGTAATTCTCGAATAAAAGTGAATTACCAGTTCGATTATACATTTCCAATCATGCCAATTCAGCGAAGTGAGAATAAATCATACGCAAACAATTTCACTAAAGTTACAGCGTTTATTCAATTTTCACCGTCGGTCTCGTCTATAGTGTGAAATAGTATTATTTGAAAATACCTCCCTTTTGATTCGTAATTTATATTTTTATATTTCATTTGTATAGTGCATTCAATACATTTATTGAAAATTATGAGACTGTCGATAAGTTAATTTGATTTTGAATTATGCTTTACACACAATTTTTATCAGAGCCTAATTTCGATATGAACATTATAAATACTAATAAATATAATAACTCTTTTGGAAGCGATGGCGGCTTACTTGATAACGTCGGACGCCGTGTCCATCGACGTAGGTTCAAACCCTTGCTACTAAGACAGAATTTTCGATAAAGAGAAACTTCACGATTAAACCATATCATTGTGGTAGAATTTTTTTTTAATATCATAGTAGACAAATGAACAGTGGATCGCCTGATGTTAAGTGATCACCGCCGTCCATAGACATTAGTAACACCAAAGGAGTCGCAAGTGCCTTGCCAGCCTGTGTTTTTGGGTGGAGAAGAGGAGGGGGAAGAGGGGAGGTGGGCCTCCGGCGCTGTCACTGACCGAACGAATGTTGTTGTTGAAAAACATTGTTACTTCACATCGGTTTTCTATGAGAGGTTGTACTGCCCCGGACGAGCCGACCCATTCATGCTAAAACCGGTAACAGCTTCAGCGTGACTCTACCACCTACAAAAAGGCTTCCTAAGCCCGTCTGGCTAGCTACCACCCTCGAGTTAAAAATCGGCCATCGAACGGTTACCATGTTCCGCTGCACTTGATACTGAGGTCCGTTTAAGTTTATCGTATTTACCATTTTATATCACATCATTTAATATCAGATAGGTTGTAATCAAACGCTAAGCCTATAATGAGTAAAGAAACATTACTATAATACATATTTGTTGTTACCCTAACTAGGAATATTATAATTGTGAATGTGAGTTTGTTTCTCAAAATTTCACGCATGAACTACTGAACCGATTATAGTGGTATTTTGTAAACACGTCGTCAGGAGTACAAACAAAGATACACATCTTTCAGAAAAAAAGTACTGTTCTCAAGTCAAATCTACATTAATTTTGGGGTGTAAGGGGTGTCGAATAACATCATAAGACTTGAGACACCCAAGCTAACCTCACCTGCACGTGGTGCACCCTGCTAAATAACGAACGAGGTAATGGCGAAAGCAGGGTGGTAGGGTTTTACAGCCTGATTGAGTCGCAACCACCATGTATTATGGTGAAAAAGCCCGTCTTAGCGATTCGCTTTTGCGGGTCGCGTTTCGGGATCAGCCTGTGCATATCCAGCTTTTCGCAGGCTGACATGACAGCTGTGACCGGCGATGGATAGTGTGTCAATCGGTGGTCACCGTTGTTTTTGGATTGTACTGTGCTTACCATCAGGCACAGTGCAGTCATTTTGTCGGACTACAATAAAAAAAAAATCATGCAAACGAACCCATAAGTAAAAGCTAGTAATATAATGTAAAAGCAACTTGTAGTATCTTATTGTTAGGAAAAGGCCACCACAGTTTTATTTTGCATAGTGGTTTTCAAAACATTTAGTCAAGGTCTATATTATTTTGAACTGTATGTAACACAATATCAGGAACCAACTGCTCACCGTAGTCTTAATTATATTTCATTTAAAAAAAAGTTCTATTACTGACAATTTACGTAAGCTTGAGATAATTTTGTATAAATACGACTGTTGCGTATGAAATCGAGCATAGGGCCACAATGATATACGTATTTACGGTTTGGCCTTTCTCGGTAATGCTCATTTCTTATCGGACGGCCAACCTGGCCTCAGCCCTGATTACTCCACATCGTGGCACACGACACACCCACACTATTACTTAGTTTAAACGCAGCGTACTTTCACTCTTTACGCTAATTGCTTTGCTTACAAGTAGTTTAGCGTGATCTGTGATAGCCTTCGTTAAAAATAGGCTATAAGATGCAAAGATATTTTCTGTTTTGTAGTTGGATTTTTTTATAAAAGTGTGTTTTTTTAGTTTTTTTTAAACTATTATTTATTTTTCATTTTATAGTTAAATTTTTTAATTTTTTTTTCGGATTATTGCATTGTTATCGACCTTTGACAGGTGTGCAAAGTTTGAATTAAATCTGATCGTTCAAAGTAGGACAAAATCGAGCTCAAAGGGGTCGGTTACAAGCATACATACATACAGGTGAAGCTAATAGAAGCGTGATAAAAATCATCCGTCGCGTCCTACGACGAAGAATGATTCTCAATAAAAAAAATTAGTCCAACAGCATAAATAAAGCGCGCTATCAAAATAGTAGTTCTGATAACAATGCCACCCGTTACCACTCACCTCCAAGCATAAATCATAAAAGATTATCTTGGAAAACGACAGTGAGTACCGCTGACTTGCGTGAATAATTTATCAGTGCGACGCTTTATTTGCAGAATAAAAAGGCACCTTCTATGGCACGAGTAGTAATTGTCTGTATGGTAGAAAGATTAATATTGAATATACATTTTCCCTTGATATTTCCTATTTTTTACAGTATTAATTCTTACATATTATAAGAGGGGGTCCTCTCTCTATCTATCAGTTAGTCTACTAAGTCAAAAACCACTGAACGAACTTAATATCTCTTCCTTAAGATCTTCTTCAGGTCAGGAAGGTCAGATTACATTAGGTAATTTACGCTTGCTCACGCTCCCCCGCGACACTCCCATAGTGCAGTGTACGGTTCGCCGTGGAGTTTTAGTCGGTGAAAGTCGCCGAAAAGCACCGGCAGCTACGTCCCAGCACTCAGTTGGCGGTCGACTCAGCTCAGGCTCTCAGGCCTCCTCCGGGCGCCTGACATTCCATGATAGATTTTCAGTCCACGTTAAAAAAAAAGGTAATTTATGGGACCACTTATGAACCTAAGCAATACCGAACATAAATCTAACTTTTATATTTGAATCACAGAAACAGCTTTTAAGCAACGAAGGCATATAAAATGTTAAATGCGACATATAAACTCAGTTCTTAATCAAATTAAATCATTTCGTTAACATAATGAAGTAATATGTTACGACAAACAATTTGGTTATTTTTGTTAAAAAATATTATATAAAAAACAGCATAAATAATGAGAATAGTTTCTCAATCTAAATAAGATTGTAAGATCTTGTTAAGGTGGTAGAGCCACGCTGTAGCTATTACTAGTTTCAGCATGAATGGGTCGGGTCGCCTGGGGTACTACCACCCTCTCACAGAATATCGACGTGAAGTAACAGTGCTTGCATTGTTACGTTTCGTTCGGTCAGTGAGAGCGCCGGAGGCCCACCTCCTTTCCCCCTTTGCCTTTTCTTTTCCTACTTCTCCCCCATGCACAGGCTGGCAACGCACTTGCGACTCCCTTGGTGTTGCTAGTGTCTATGGATGGTATACATATATATATATACTAAAATATTACCACCCTCTTCGTTAGACATAAAATAATTGGCAAAGGGTCAATCAAGGTTCATTTTGAATTCAAAAACTAAGTAGTCTAAAACCATTTACAAAAATCTTTGCATAATCCTATGTCTATACGTTCAGCAATTTTGACGTAAATCTAAAAACTGAATTTAGTGAACATTATATAAATAGATTCAAGTGTAAAAATGTCATGTTCAAATAGCTTTATTTAAATAAATCTCAATTATAATGCACGCAAACGGAGCCTTGAGCATATTATTTCTATACGATTTTATTCTTTTTTATACAAAAAATACCAACGACTCTACTAATAAATTACACTAGGGAAGTTCAATTTATGAAATATCGGTATATTTTTTTCAAATGTGAGTACCTACTAATTACAGAGATTAGGCCTTTTAACACTTTGATTGCTACGTTGGTCCTATATGTATGACCACAGTTACTTTTATGATGTCAGGGTGATTATTGGTGACCGAAGTTCTAGAAAAATACTGATATCTGGAGATGCTGATATTAACAGTGACGCATGTTAATATCAGCACCTCCAGATATCAGTATTTTTATCATTTTTTTGTCACGTTTTACAAAAATATACATTTATTTCTAATTTACACTATTCTTAATCCAAATTTATTTTTTTTTAGTTTTTTTTAAACTATTATTTATTTTTCATTTTATAGTTAAATTTTTTAATTTTTTTTTCGGATTATTGCATTGTTATCGACCTTTGACAGGTGTGCAAAGTTTGAATTAAATCTGATCGTTCAAAGTAGGACAAAATCGAGCTCAAAGGGGTCGGTTACAAGCATACATACATACAGGTGAAGCTAATAGAAGCGTGATAAAAATCATCCGTCGCGTCCTACGACGAAGAATGATTATGAATAAAAAAAATTAGTCCAACAGCATACATAAAGCGCGCTATCAAAATGGTAGTTCTGATAACAATGGCACCCGTTGAAGCTAATAGAAGCGTGATAAAAATCATCCGTCGCGTCCTACGACGAAGAATGATTATGAATAAAAAAAATTAGTCCAACAGCATACATAAAGCGCGCTATCAAAATGGTAGTTCTGATAACAATGGCACCCGTTACCACCAAGTATAAATCATAAAAGATTATCTTGGAAAACGACAGTGAGTACCGCTGACTTGCGTGAATAATTTATCAGTGCGACGCTTTATTTGCAGAATAAAAAGGCACCTTCTAAGGCACGAGTAGTAATTGTCTGTATGGTAGAAAGATTAATATTGAATATACATTTTCCCTTGATATTTCCTATTTTTTACAGTATTAATTCTTACATATTATAAGAGGGGGTCCTCTCTCTATCTATCAGTTAGTCTACTAAGTCAAAAACCACTGAAGGACCTTAATATCTCTTCCTTAAGATCTTCTTCAGGTCAGGAAGGTCAGGTTACATTAGGTAATTCATGGAACCACTTATGAACCTAAGCGTAGATTAAGGCAATACCTAACATAAATCTAACTTTTATATTTGAATCACAGAAACAGCTTTTAAGCAACGAAGGCATATAAAATGTTAAATGCGACATATAAACTCAGTTACTTGACGATTAACACTGGAGATAGTTTCGAGCGAATCACTCATACGATGCTGACTCCTTGTAGGTATTCTTCCTGTCGCAAGGCCAGGAAAGCTGTCACATAATTCTTTATTTTAACAGAAAATGAAATGATATCCTTAATATGAAAATGAAATGGTATAAGGAACTAATGGAACAATGACTTAAAGATATTATTATAATGATATAATATGCCCATATTGTCAATAAGTAAAACGTTTATGACCTATTAGAAAGACCCTTCTATCTTCAAAATTAGTATTAATGATTATAACGTTGAATTGAAAACAATGAATGAGCTGACGTATTGAAATCTTGCATACATATAAATCACGATATGAGACTTGATATCTGTCTAAGCAGTTTTTAATATTCCACAATTTAAATAGTACTCATTGAACTAGATACAATAGTCTTATATGTTGTTATGGTTATTGAGTTACGTAGGCGAAAGCGCAATAATTTTCCTTTTTCCATTGTCCTTTGTCCAAGAAGTCAATATAATTCAAATTACTATATAGATACAGATATATTAATTTCAATTATATTTATTCTTGGAGTCCAGTACAACTCCCGTCTTACACTACATGTTTACAGTGATCAACATATTTTTTGCTAAATTTCATGCGGACGAAGTCGCAAGTCACAGCAAGTCTAAAATAGAATAACCTAAATTACTTCCTATAAGATCAGCTATTTGCCGATGAAAGTCCCGTAAAAATCGGTCTAACCGTTTCGGAGATAGCACTGTGCAAAACCACGGTTAACAGCTAGTCTAAATTAAAAAATACTAAATTAGTTGTTATAATGTCAGCTATCTACTGGTGAAAGTCCCATGAAAATCGGTCCAACCGTTTTGGAGATAGCATTACCGACGGAGCCGCGATTAACAGCTAGTCTAAATTAAGATAAGCTAAAATACTTCTTATAATGTCCGATATCTGTCGGTGAAAGTCCCGTAAAAATCACTCAAACCGTTTATCCGTAAGATTACCCGTAACAAACAGACCGACCTACAAAAATTATAAAAATTGCATTTATGTTATCAGTAGCGTGTATACTTTCATACCCATTCAGTTATTTTATTTTATTTTGATATTACATACAGACACTTCATTTTCATTTTTATTCTATGTATAGAATAGATAGATTATAATTATCAGCGTATCGATCTTAATAGACCGTGCAACTGTGATGTCACAAGTCTGTTGGGGTTGTGGGCATGCCTATCGTGCCTACAACGATGGATCCTCGCTTGCTTGTAGTATACAGAATGAATTTTTTTAATGCCACCTGGAGGGAAAGTACTCTAAATAATAGAGATACGAAACATTTCTTTATTTTTGAAAAGAAATAAAACTGCATTCAAAGATTTTCGAAAATTCTCTTTCTTCACCCGCGAATCGAACTGACTACAATCTGTATAAATTACACCCTGTAATTTTATTGCATCGATCGTTAGGGTCAATCACAAGGATGAGATCTCTCTATAACATACTTGGTAAGTTTAATGAAAGGGAAATCACGAAATCTTCAAGTATTTTATTTAAAGAAAATATTCGACCCCTACAAAAAAAACCGCCTTCGAAAAAAAAAATTAATAAGGCAACTAAAAAGCGAAAAATAACTGAATTATTAATTAAATAAAAACCAAACCAAATTAAATAAAAAATATTGATTTTCAAGCTACCTATGATAATATATTTGAAGTTGATGCCTAACTACCTTTGACAACGTGTGTGCAATTTTTTTTGTTGATCGGTGTAGCAATTAAGGCGTGATAGTGTAACAAACAAAATCACACTCGGATTTATCATAGTATAGGTTTTTTTTACTACAGTATACCGATAATAAGAATACAGTTAAAAATATATATTACAGCGGCAGTATTTTTAATGACGTATAAACCAAACGTACGTTATTATAAGTATAGATAGATATCAATAACGGCGATGTAATTACGTTGTTGTGTTATCGTATAACGTATGTTTATACGATTTTTGTCAATTACTTCGCTGTTGAGCTATTTGTTATTTTGTGTCGCAATGCAATTTCAAACAATGATACCATAGTAAAATGAATACTGTTTTTACTACCGTGATTTGGAGTGTATACAAAGAGACTTCCTCTGCTTTCACACATATATTGGTTTTTGTACAACTCTTGTTCGTTCGTATGTTTCACCAATATTGTATAAATATCTGTGTTCTTTTCTATAAATGTTAAACGACGAAATACTAAAATTGATACGTATATATGTTCGTATAAATACGAAACAAAATGTCTAACCATATTTTAAAATAAAGTCTCGCGGTTAACATACGGAACGGGTAATGTTCATAAAATTTACAAATTATGATTGAAAATCACAGTCCGCTCGACGGTAGGATATATAATTTATTTCATACAATTTTATTGGGACCGATGTATATAAAGCCGGGATAAAATTTCAATTGCCAGTCCTGCAGACAGCAGTGGCG